>JAGKTI010013252.1:0-21019 GCA_018397915.1 Birgus latro
CATTTTTGTTGTCCCAATATTTTTTTACCTCCTCCATTGAGCTAATAGGCATATCAGACAGTAAAGGACTATGCAGTTTTAGGCAATTTCTCTGGAGTAAACATGTTGCTTTTTTTCCTTTTTTTTAGTATACTGTATAAGTAGGAGGAATGTCCAGATATTGTTGTGTCAATAATCATTTTTTTTTTTTTAATGGCCATGTTACTATACCCAATTGGTCACTGAAAGTATGCTCACATTATACCATAAAGTAGTCAGTTATAAACAGTTATTTGATGAACATCACTTGAAAAACAGGTGTTACACTAAAACTTAATAGATTGTAAAGTTTCTGTCCTTATTCAGGTATACCAGTAGTCATTTTTTATTTTTTATTTTTTTTACATTAATTTGGAAAATCCCTCCCTAATATTGTTGTAGTTACGGATACATTGTACATATCGTAGTTAATTAGGAGAGGGGATTCACCAGCTCCTAGCTTCATCAGTTATCACTTCTGCATCAGAATTAAGTTAAATTAGGTTAGGATACGTTTTCCACCACCTTTTGTTGCATAACTACCGGTACTCTGTATACCTTGACAACAATAAATGTTTCAGTCAATCAGTCAACTAGGAACTGGAGAATTCCCCCTCCTCCCATCTTTATTTTGTAAGTTCAAAACAAAATATTTGTGATGAAGAACTCTATCTATCTGTCTGTCTATTGCCAGATGCCTTAATCCCATAAGGGGTGGCCACAAACAGATCGCCTCCATGTTGCCCTGTCCCCCACCATTTCACTGCCCTGCTCCCAGCTCACACTCCCAACTCTCATACGAGAAAGAAAAACCCTAATGAGCAGTGTCACACCTTGTAATTCATCCCAGGTGCAGTTCAGGTATCAACATTAACCAGGACATTAATTACTTAGTTGTCCAGCTCTTGTTTATATATTATTGCATACTATTAAAATTAAGTTATATTAGCTTAGGTTAGGTTACTTCATTTAACGTAGATGTGATAATGGGAGGAGATAGGGTTTGAGAGTTTTCCCATCTCGTTATTTAGTACAGTATTATATTGCAGTATTTTTTGTTTTGTCCAGTATCAAGTGTAATTGTACTTGGTAGTAAAAATGGTATAAGACTGTTCCATCCCTATTTTTTGTAGCTTAACTTCTCACCAAGAGGCCAGGGTTTGAAGTTAGAAGAAAAGTGTGGGGTTAGTTCAAGCTGAATAAAGCACACAGCCAGAAATTAAAAAAAAAAAAAAAAATGGAGCATCCGTTTTCAGACTGCCAGGGAGTTTGTAATGTTTGAATAAATCAGACTGACAGAAATGAAAAAGGAAATAAATAATTGGCACTTGCTTTTTCAGACTGCCAGCTGTAGCCAACCACAGAAGACCAGACTGATAAAAGAAGAGACTGGTTGATGGTGCCCAGGAGTGAGTGTGGGTGTGATGGTTACATGTGGAATAACATCATGCTGAGTCCTTTTATCATCACAGTCGGCATTCTTCCATTGGTATTTAGCCAAGTAGTGTTGTTCAAGACGCATGAAGTACACTTGAATGTGTATAGTAGTGTAGTGTTGCTCATCCATGTCAGTTATGTATAGTGGCTCTGCAATACATACATAACTTCATTCATATATACATAACTTCATCCTTCTATCCATACATTCATACATCCATACATACAACCCTATTAATCCTTTCACTGTGCACAGGTCTCTCCCGAACTGCATAAAGTCATCCAGCATCAGCTAAAATACATTTGATAGGAGGCTAATATTCTGAAGGGACTGTGAATGCAGGTGACACAGATGGTTCAGATTTTGCCATTGTAGTGATTAGTTATTAAAGCTGTTGTTTAATTATGATGAAAGTAGACAATCTGCCTATTGTCAGACGCTTCCATGTCGCCCTGTCTCCTGCCATTTTGCTGCCCTCCTCCTAACTTACACCTCCCCCTCTTTTGTGTACAAACAATGCAAGTATAGCTTACCATATCAGAATAAGGATTTCAAAGGCGCAAATATATATTGAATTCTAACTAAAACACAGAGAGTGTAAATGCTGGGTGGTAACCATACAACCAACCCATACAAATTCCCTAAATGTCGCTAAGTGGGTTGGCAGAGGGTTAATGCCCCTCCCTGTAAAACAGTGGTTCTTAACCTTTTTACTCCCCCCCCCCCCCCCACGGATGTGCTACCCCCCCCCCCCCCCCCCGATCGCATCTTCAACCAAATTGATAAAATACCCTCCCAGATTTTAAGGAAAAACCAAAAACAGTGGGTGTTTTTAGTCTTTTTATTGAGCATGAAATCTGTGCAAACAATATCCATCATATTTAATGAACTTACTTTCTAATTTAATGAGATACTTGACACTGCTTTTTAGCTACCAGATTTTGAATGCATGGTTGAATGCCAGAGGGTGCACAACGTAAGTCCCCTTCATTATTCAGCTGGTTTCTGCACCTGGTCTTGACAGCAACGAGCATGTAAAATGCAGCTTCACAAAGATACGTGGATCCAAACACTGTCAAAATCCGAAGAGCTTGATGTGAGATCAGAGGGTAAACAGGAAGGTACTTGACCCAGAACGTCTCAAGATTCACTTCTTTGAAGTCTTCCTCAGCTGAGGAGTTGAACTTTAACTGAAGAAACTCCTCTTGCACTTCATCCGAAACATCAGCTACTTCACACTGAAATGGGTTCCTGATGAATTTCTAGGCTTCACGCTTCTTATCTGTATCTGGGAAGCATCTGACGAATTCTGCTTTCAAGTCAGTCAGATGAGTGATTATTTGTTTCTTCAACTCAGAATCAAGGTAACTGTGAATGAGAATGGAATCCAGATTACTAAAACTGGCTGTATTCCCACACTGAATTCGACATTTTCAGAGATCGAGTTTGGCCATGAAGGCTCGAATGGTGTCGTGGTGCATGATGATGTTATGTTTTTCCCTTGTAGTTTAACGTTGATTACATTCAGCACTTATTAAGAAACAAATCAACATGATCATAAACACACCTCCATAACCACCACGTGATTACAAGCAGCACCAGCTACTGATAAAATACAATCGGAATTCAAAACTTGCGAATAACAGGGCAGCACATACGTGTTCACAATTCACCAATAAACTTTGGGGCAGCGTAATCCATATTTAGATAAATATAACAACAGAGATAAAACATACCTCAACAAGCTCAACTGAAGAAGTATATGAAAGAAGAGGATTATCACGGGTGTGTGTGTGGGAGGCAACTGACACTGAAGGCCCAGTAACGTATGAGGACGTAAATTTAATGGATACAGAAAGTGGTAAGCCTACTTGCGTACAGAAAACAAAAATTAGTAAAGGTGATACTTTTCCATTTTTTCATAATCATCTCGATATTAGCCACGGTCTTAAGAGAATTACAAATATAATTAGAGAAATTCCTACTTTTTCTCACATGCCCGTGCCCCCCCTGGAAATTATTCACGCCCCCCAGGTGGGTGCCCCCCCCCCCCCAGGTTAAGAACCTCTGCTGTAAAACAACTAACTCAAAGACAGATGGCCACCCTTTAGAGGACTGTGGCATCTGGCTGTAGGTAGATATAGTATACATTTGTGTTGTTGTTGCGATGCTGGTGACCGTCTTGAGAAGTTGTAGCTCAACAAAATACATTCTGTAACTATTGCACCTTCAAAGCAAATAATGAGAAAGTAGTAAAAATTTGTGTTAATTTACCAGCAGCAATAAAACAGTGAAGCAGCAATAAATAAAAAATAAGGTTGTGTGAAAGTTGCCTGTTTTAATGATTGTACTGTATTCTTTATTAATACCAGTGACAGTTAAGGTGTTAGTGTACAGTATACTTTATTATATCGTTTTCGTTTTTGAAGGCTCCAACATGCTTGCATGTGTCGGCCTTGGTCACCTAATGGTGGCAACAATTAAGGTGTAGGTGTACAGTAACTTTTCTGTCTGTGACAATTAAGGTGTGAGTTCTGCACTGAGTGTGAAAGTTAGTGTGGTGCAGTGTTGGGTCTGGGCACCATATTTGAAAACTTTGTGAAACCCAAGTTGTGTTTAAGCTTTATGAACACAGGTGCCAAAAAGCATCTGTGTCAATAATTGTTTGGAAAACATGATAAAAAGTGTCAAAAAATATAATGAAAAGTGAGATATGACAATATTTAGCTGCTGTAGAGGCATGCTATAAGAATTGATTAAGATATTGTTGTTGTTGTTATTGTTGTGACTCCAGGCTCCTCCAGATGTAAAAATACCTTGGCTCAGATCCTTTGTGAATACGATTCTTGGTGGAAAGATGAGTGTGGCGGCCTTGCGAGCCTACAAGGTGAACATGACACAGGAGGTGAAGCCAAAAGAGTACGAGTGCTGCCGCTGCCTCAAGGTGTTTCCATTCAAGAGCTGGCTGGCCCAACACGAGCGGACTCACACTGGGGAGAAGCACCATGAGTGTGACGTGTGCCATAAGAGGTTCACCAACAAGGGCAACCTCACCATACACAGGTACTCCCACACCAGCCACAGGAGGTTCGAGTGTCTGGAGTGCGGGAGACAGTTTACCCAGAAAGCCAGCCTGATATCACATACCCTAACTCACACAGGCACCAAAGACTACAAGTGTAAGGACTGTGACAAAGCATTCAGCAGGAAGAGTGATTTGAAGAGACATGCACTGATCCACACAGGGGAGAAACGGCATACATGTGACGAGTGCCCCAGGAAATTCACCCACAGCTTCAATTTGGCCACCCACAGGCTCACCCATGGAGAGGAGAAGAGTTTCCAGTGTTCTGAGTGCTCTAAATCCTTCACCCAAAGGAGCTCTCTGGCCTCACATGAGCTGACACACAACGGAGTCAAGAGGGTGAAGTGTGACGAGTGTGGCCGCTTGTTTATGAGAAAGTGGGACGTACGTAGACATATAGTGGCCCATCATTCTCAACAGCCAGCATAACAAGAAAGAGAGAGAGAGTAGATGAATAGATATAGGTAGATAGGTAAATAGAAGTGACCAGATATTTAGGAAGTGGTGTAGTAAACAATCTTGTGGGCCTCTGGCCTTTGGTTCCTTCTTCCTTGCATAAAAAGAATACGCTGGCCTTGCAGTCTCGAGAGAGTATGAGAAGGAAGGATACTGTTAGATATTCATAGAGGAGCGAGAAATATGGAAGGCAGAGCTTAGTGGTGGCTGGTGATTGATGTTAAACTTTTGCTCATGAAAGCTAAGAATAGATAAATAAAAACAGATTCAAGGGGTTCATTCATTCACCCTTATTCATATAATCTATATTGTATCATTTATAAAGGCTCCAACATACTGTAAAAATTATTAACTCCCTTCCCACAGGAGATACCACCAACATAATACTTCATCTTTACTTACTTTATTTTGAAGGAGAAGGAAAAGGTATGGAATATAACTGGAGCTAAAATAGACATCATGATTCTTTAACAATTTTTTTATTAGGTCACATAATAAATAAATAAATTATGATAGGTTTAATAAGACAATGCCTCACTGCATTTAACCCCTTCTGCCCAAGGATGTCCCTATTTTAGCCAATGGCAGACTATTTTATTTGGCTAATGAGACCTTCTCATAGTTAACGTTTAATAAAGAATATCTGTACAGTTGGCTTAAGTTCTGTCATTTCACTTAGTCTTCTTTCCACAGGCCTTGAAAATCAGTATGTTGAATTTACAGCACCACACTCTCATCATCTTATCTGGCTAGAGATAAATGTCATCACTGGAAATGCTGACTGAGAGAGAGAGACAGGTTAGAGTGTGAACTCATTTTCTCTGACGTTTTGGGCTACACAGAACCCATTGTCAAAAGAGATGGGTTCTGTGTAGCCCAAAACGTTAGAGACAATAAAGATTCAAGCTCTAACCTGTGTTTGTCTCCCACCCTACATTTCCATTTCTCACAAAGGATCATCTACAAGTGCCAGCATCAGTTAGTGTGGATTCATCCCAGTGATTTTGATGGACCATGGAAGAAGCAGGAGAGGTGACAGGACTACTGATGCTTGCTGTGCACTTTAGTTTTAATAGTCTTTCTGAGCTGAAAAAAAGTCTGAAGAAACAAAGAATATAATTAGTGGGAAGAATAAATTAAAATCATTACTATATGGAACTGATGATGAGCTCATTCTAACCTCAACAGTCTGGAAGGCCTCACTGAATAAAACCTGTGGTCAATAAACCTGAGTACAGTAATACAAATGAGGTACTGATTAGGGAAGCCTTTATGTGACTACCAACATAACCAGGCTGCTCTACTAGCCAGATATATAACTGTCCCCCTTAGCCACATATCCCCAAACTGGATGGTGGACTGACGGAGAAAAGCATGTCGGCCTTTACCTCCCTGTCCCTCAAAAGGATCGGGGACTGCAAGGGAAGGGCATATCAACCTGCAGTTTACTGGGTTCAAATTCAGATGAACCTAGGACCACAAGAATCACAATAATAAAGTAAACATTTATCATACTGAGGGTGTGATCAACTTCCTAAGCACATCAACATTTTGTTGTATGATGGTATGGTTGAATGCCAGCCCTATAAACATGGCAGTGGCTGTGTGGCGGCGGAGGGAGGGGTGTGTGGAGAAGTAGCAGTCCTGTACCCCCTCCCCCACATCCAGTGGTGGCAGCCAGGATAGCAGCTGCTGTCCACCCATCAGTTCATCCGCTAGTTTCAGGCCTGATGTCCGTTCACCGCCTCTCTGTTGGAAGTGTGGATACGATGGCAGTCCTTTACTTCTGTACATACAATGAAAATATTGTTAAAAGCAAAGGATATCCCATCTTACCGCCCTATGATGGAACGGGCCAAAGTTAGGTTACTGTAGTCTGGTAAATTTATGAAATGACGAAGAGCAGCCAGTTTCCCTTGATAACATTACGTGATCAGAAAACCTCCAGTCACCTCTTGGGAATCAAACATAAACAAGGCCAGCAATTACATTTGGGGCATTCTAACCAACAGACCACCAGATGCCATCAATACAATGACAACTGTTTATTCTCTTTCCCACCAAACAATTTTAAGTTCTCATTACACATGCTTTTATCCGATGTTCTTTTATTTTCACAGTAAAATATCTGCCTATTTAAGTTCCCTTGATACCTATAGAGCTGCTTCGCTACTTTCCTCGTAGTTAGAGTACAGTGCCACTTATATGAAAAAAGGCGTAACATTCTGGAACATTTCACCAACACATAACAAAGATTTTTTTTTCATTCATTCATTATCCAATCCTATGTCGCCCCACATAGGAGCGTAGGAGCCTGGGGCTAGGCAAGTTGGTCCTGACATTTAAGATGAGAGTGACCAGCCTCACTCATCCCTGAAGGGCATTATGTGAGCAATAAACCCCAACCACCCCTTGGATATAAACCTTCACTGGCTCAATCCGATTGGAGCATCGTAATTATCCACTAAACCACCAGGCGCCAAAATTTGGTTTACTGTATAATAAATACATATTGTTTTTGTACATTACATAAAGTTCCCTCTTGATGCAGTAATAATAGAAATATCAATATACAGTATATCTACCTACAGCCAGATTCCCTAATCCCGTAAGGGGTGGCCACAAATAAATCACCTCCATGTCACCCTGTCTTCTGCCACTAGGTTACCCTCCCTTTGACTCACACTCCCCTCTCTCATATACCTCTCCACCCCATCCCTCCACCTCATTCATAAGGAGTTACGGAAGTGTACTCTTGAAAGTCAGTCCACTGTTTCAAAAGTAAAGTCAGAAAAGGTAAACTGCTTCCTAAAGGCCTGTACAGTAAAGGATGTCCACGCTCGCTGATGCTTTATTTGACTTAGGCCACAGTAAATGCAGGCAATCATCATTATAAGTAAGACATGCATTAAAATATGTGTACTTCATCCATACATACAACTGTGTAATTTGGGAGTGATAGACACAACCAGCTTTGTAAGTAATGATGAATATTTAATGGGTACTTTTTGTGTAGACTTGAGTGGAGTTATAAAAAAGAAAGAAAAAAAACATCATGAATTACTGAAGCATGAGTGCAGGTGGGAAGTATGAACATTGGGGGTAGGGTTGAGAAAAAGTGAGATAGAGAGAGAGAGAGAGAGAGAGAAAAAAAAAAAACTTGGGATGAGATCATAAAGTGTGGCTTCAAGGATAGAGGACTAAACAGGGAGGCTGCCAGAGATCAAGCAGTGTGGAGAGTCATCATTAGGTAACCAAGGCCAACACAAGCAACATGGAGCCTTTATAAACAATATGAATGATACAATGTGAATCAAGGAAAGAGAAAGTAAAAAAAAAAAAAAAGGTGAATTATCAATGGTGTATCCAGTGACATAATCCAGACAAATTATTCAGGCCTATGTCACTATGACGTGGATGACAGCAGAGGTGATGCCACGGGGTGAAATGCATCTCTGAAACCCACCTTAAGCATGAAGAGTTTTGGGACAATGGATTCCTTCATGTAGATTAGGCGACCACTACTCCTCTTTACTGCTCCCTCCTCCTTCTCCACCTCCTCTCTCATTATCTCTCTCTTCAGCCTCGATTCTAGTAACACCATCAGCATCCCTTTTATCTGAAAACACAGGAGACACTGATACTATACTCTGCATTAACTTGGCCTAACACTGCCATCTCTGCATTTTGAATACTGAGCTGTAACAAGAACTTAATACAAGAATGTAATGTTACTCTTTCCGCTTTTACTTGGCCTAAAACTGTTATCTCTCAGTTTTGAATGTGGAATTGTAACAAGAATTTAACACTAGAATATGGTGGTATAATCTGTCCACTTTAACTTGGCCTAATCTGCCATCTCCCTCTCCTGAATGCTGAGCTGTAAGAAGAGATTACCACTATAACATGATGCGAGTCATAACAAATGGTATGGAAATATTATAGGGCCGTGTTACTGCATTATTGTGTCATTAAGCTACGGGAGGAAACGTATAATGGAGTTGACCTGGCCATGATACCCTTTTATTCTTCTGTTTGCTTTATCTGTCAATCTGTTACTTGATGCAGGATTCTGTGAGATTTGGCCTCAGTAAAATAACCCCCAGGTGTTTTTGCCCTAACTCAGTGACGACCCCCCTTTCCCACAACACCTCCATCCTCCAATACATATTCTGGTATCTTATCTTTATATTTTTGCCTCCCAAGTGTTTCAGGGATCCATTATCCCAGCTGTGTTCCTTCAAAATAACATCTGCCCTTACAATGCATTAATTGTAGTATGTATGCTTCTGTTGTACTGGTGACATTTTCCTTGTTCCATTAATGAGTTAGCAGACCCCTGGAGTATAATAACATCTTCATTATTTTATTCCTATCATCTCCACACAAATTAAAACATCCGGGGAAAGACCTGTCAAACTGGAAAGGTTACATATATACTTAACTACTGCTGTACTGGCGATGGACCATACATGATGTAGTGACACCAGTACAACCCTGCAGTTTTATATATGTCCCTCATCTCCCTCCCCCTACATCCCTGGTTACAATGAATAATACATCAATGTTTTTATTAATACTGGATCTCCAGATTGTATCGTATTGTATCATTAATACAGGTTCCAACACAACTGCATGCATAAGCCGTGGTCACGTGATGGCGGCTCTCCACACTGCGCGATCTATGGTAGCCTCCCTATTCAGTCCCTTATTCCTGAGGGCACACTCTATGATCTTGTCCCAGGTCTTCTTTGGTCTGCCTCTCACAATCCTATCATCGATGTTCACACTTATTGTCTTCCGCACCCAACTGCCATCCTCCATCCTTTCCACATGCCCAGACCAACTCAATCTGCTCTTCCTCATCACAACACCAACACATTTAAGTCCCATCCTTCCTCTCAACTCTTCAATCACAATCCTAGCCTCCCCAGGCCTTGCAGTCAAGGAAGTACTACACATCCATCTAATAACTGTCATTCTGTAAGTTTGAGCCTACAAATCTCCTCCCCAGATGATGTATTTTTGCCTCTTCTGTCTTTCTTTCCTTCATTCTTTATTCTTCCTTCTGCCTATGGGTAACTCTACACTGAGTGACAAGCCAAATGGTTTCCTGTACACCAGGAAACCATTTACTATGCTGGGTGATAACCATATAACCAAATTATGGCACCTGGTGGTTTAGTGGGTAATTAAGGTGCTCCAGTTGGGTTGAGCCTGTGTAGGTTTATATCCAAGGGATGGCTGGGGTTTATTGCTCATGTAATGGCTCTCAGGGATGAGTGAGGCTGGTCACTCTTACCTTAAGTGTCAGGACCAACTTGCCTAGCCCCGGGTTCCTACCTTCCTCATGAGGCGACATAGGATTGGATGATGGATGGATTAATTCTTGATACCTCCAGATGGCTTTATTAAGTTTAAGAGATTTTTTTTTTTTTTTCACGAGTTAAATACAGCCTTCATTAACCCCTTTACAGGTGACCCCCCTGACCTGACTGCAGTAAGTAATCTGATGGCAAGAAGAACAAGTTAGAAAATATGTCACTGGACTTAAGGTTTTATATAATTCATCAGCCTCTGCATTACTAAAGGCCATAGCTAAGCATAATACAATCATCTGATGGTAGTTGGAGAAAAGTAATAATAATAATAATAATAATCTGTCAAGGTACTGAAATGGTTAATGTCTAAACTGACCTGCGCTAGTTGCATGGCGATGATGATGGTGCTGAGTGGGACTCTGATCAGCTGTTGGTTGTTCTTCTCTTCCCACACGTACAGATCCGCGTCAGGTATTCTGCTGGCCACATCCATAACCTGTCCAAATACAAAATCCTCATTACAAGTCAGGAATCTGTTAAAAAATATCACGCCTTTTTCCATATAACTGTTACCGAGAACTGTGGGAAACTAAGAAATCAGTTTTACGGAGAGAAATGAAATCTTACGAGTATTGGGGAACTTTTCTGTAACCTACTGTGAACCTTTGAATCCTGGTGACTTTCTATTTACTTTTTATTTAGCCTACTCGTATTCTTGCTTCTACTGACAAATTTATTCATCTTAGGGAAGGCCACTCATGTTCTATGATGTTTACTAAGGCTGTATCTATCTCATTCTGTTCAAAAGCTCTATCCTTATCTGAATACAAGCATCAGGAGGCAGCAGGAACAAAGAGGATGTCCAGACTGAATGGGTAACAGTGAATGAGAACATCAAAGAACATAATGATGACCTGTGATACTGTAAAGCTGTCACCTGAATGGAACTTAAGATGCAGTCATATTCTGCTTATATGATGTTATGAGGTCACCAAATTAGCTTTTTTTCTTTTTTCACAGAAAAGATTCTCTATGTATTTTCTTACTGTACAAGTTCCCCCCCCCCTCCCCCTGCTGACTGGAAACCTCCATCTCCCTTCCTTTCCCCCCCTTCCCCCTTCTAACTAGAAACCTCCATCTCTCTCTCTCTCTCCTGTTTTTTTTTTTTTGTTATATATAGTAACAATTATGACAGTGTGTGTGATCCAGTACTACCTTGTCATATATTTTTGGTGCATCGAAGCGTGAATCTGAGTTGAGAAGTTCCTCCACACTGAGGTCTTCTACTTGGCCACTGCAATCTATTTTTGCCCAGGCAAGACAGCCGGCAGTGACGTGTAGCGACACCACTGTCCTTATGTCCTGTTGGCCATAAGTCACCTCAGTTATGTGGTGTTCATGACTGGTAAATAAAGAGTAGCATGTGGTGGCATAATACCCATAAAGAGGTGTATGGGCAACAATGTTGTAAGAATGGAGAGAATACTGTACTGCAACTACAGAGAATGATGAACAAAAATTACCAACTGCATACGCTGTTAAGGTCACCATTTGCACATGACATAATACCTAAAATTAAAAACAGGAATGTACCTAAAACAAACAGAACACTAAAACAAGGAAGGCACTAAAAGCAATGTTGTATTTACAGAAAACTACAGCATATATCAGCACAAACCAAGACTTTCCTCAGTTAGGTCAAATGTTTCATCACAATGAAGTGATAGGCTTTGTTCCATTTAAAGATAACTGTTAGAAAAAAATAATTATGTTGCTATACTGATGACTCCAACACTAAGTATATAAAGTAAGGTATGAGACTGAAATAAATCGGTGTTAGCTTACACTCATTAGGAAATACTTGAATGAACTACAATATATTCTTTCCCTCAGTTTTTGGGTCACACAAACCATTTCTCCATAAAAAAGAAAGTAAAGAAAAAATGAGTGATTAACAACAGGAGTGAAGTATAAACTTATTCAAAACAAAAGCCTTTTCTTGAAATATTATATATCTAGTAATAATAACTACATGCAGTATCATCATCTGGACCTCCTTTCCCACCCTAGGGCAGGGTGAGGAGATTACAACTAGGTGATATATACTTGATGCATTCCAACCCTTCATCACAGTACAGACAGTTCCTCTTTAAATTCATCTCACTTAAAATTGTTTCAATATTGTGCTGCTGCTGAATTAAAAGTAGTCTTCACTTCAGTGACTCATGATTCAACGTAAAGTTAATTTGAAGTAAGATACTGTATAAGCTGGGGGGGTGGGATGTGAAATGGCAGTGGACAGAGCAACTTGGAGGCAATTTGTTTGTGTTGCTCCCTTATGAGAATAAGGTGCCTGGCTATAGAAAGACAGTGTTTTTTCATACTTTCAACTCTTTAGTCATGAATAAAATGCAGTCTTGCTTAAATCTGTTTCATCTACTTCCTTCAATATACAGTATCATCATCTTTTAATCATGCCAACTTCAGATTATTTGATTCTAAACAAAAGGCCTTTTGTAGTGAAATAGTTAATGGAGATTATTCAAAATGCCTTCACCATGGAAGGTTTCAAGTAGGATGAATATAAATGTCTCGGAGTCGAAGGAATACGTTAAAGAATGTGTCATCATATTAAAGGGGTTAAAGCAGCCTTTCACAAATATACAAGCTAGGTCCATACACTCACTGGTTAAGGAAGCTCCCTAACTCCTCTTCCTAAGTGATTTATATTGCCTATTACAACTTGCCATCCTCATCTGTGTTACTTAAATCGTTTTAATATCACCATACCCTGCATAAATAGCATACAAAACAATACTGGCCACCTGTATCCAAAAGTAAGTCAGTAAGGAAAGGGTGTTAGGAGCTTCCTTTGCATATTGTACCTTGGCATGTGGAGAGGATGGAGAGTGAAAGATTGATGAGGAGAGTGTATGTGAGTGAGGTGGAGGGGGCGAGAGGGAAGGGGAGGCCGAGGATGAGATGGAGGGATGGAGTGGAGAGGTATATGAGAGAGGGGTGTGTGAGTTGGGAGCGTGGTAGTGAAATGGCAGGGGACAGAGTGACATGGAGGCGATTTGTTTGTGGCCAACCCGTTCGGGATTGAGGCGTCTGGCAATAGATAGATAGACCTTGGTGTCCTCCTCTGTCTTACATAAACCATTCTAATATCACCATAATCTGCATGAATAGTATCTGTCTATTGCCAGACGCCATAATCGCATAATGGTTGACTTTTAAGTTATCTGTTTTACGGGGAGGGGCACTAACCCTCCACCAACCAACTTGTTGGCACGTAGGGAGCACGTATGGTTTGGTTATATGGTTACCACCCTGCGTTGTAAATGGTTTCTTGGCTTACAGGAAATGATTTGGCTTGTCACTCAATGTAAAGCCACCTGTAAAGGAAAGAAAAGCAATAAGAAGTGACAGGAAAGATGGGAGAAATAGGAAGAGAGGAGGGCAGGCACAGAAAAAGAATGATAAAGGCTAAGGAAGAAGTAGGCAGCACTACATCAAGTGAGTGGATGATGGTCGCCACCACAAAACTCAGCCCCTACTCAATAGTATATTCAGATGATGTGTATAGGGAATGGGGCTGGCGTGCCAGGAGGTATGGGCTGCCCTGCTTCTAAAAAGCAAATTCCTACCGAGCCATACTGTTAAACTGTAATGGGGTAGCCAACCAGGTGAGTAAACCTACCACTATGAATAGTGTACAAAAGGATATTAACCAGTCATATTCAAAACAAATTGGTATGGAAGAGGTGTTAGGAAGTTTCCTTGACCTCTGAGAGTATAAGCCCCAAACTTTTAAGCAGCGACTGGCTGTATTATAAACTAGAAGGGTGAGAGACTAACTAGAAGAGTGTATATGACTGTGGTGGAAGAGGAGACCGAGGACGAGATGGATGGATGGAGTACAGGTATACGGTATGAGAGGGGGGTGTAAGTTGGGGAGAGGGCAGTGAAATGGCAGGGAACAAGGCGATATGGAGGCAATTTGCCTGTGGTCATCCCTTACGGACTTAAGGTGCCTGGCAGTAAATAAAGAGACAGATAAACAGAATGCACTGTTTACCTCCAGTTGAGCTGTATCTACCCGTGGCTTCACCAGTCGTTTCCTGAAGTTTTTATGAAGCATAATATTTGTGCCATCATCCTCCACCTCCCCATCTCTGTCCCTTAGCAGTGCATTACACAAACTCTCCACGGCTTTTATCCCAAACCCGTTGATGTACAGAAGTTCGGATAATTCTGCGTAGCTCCCGACCTCCGCCTTGCTCTTCATGAGCTGCTTGATGATGCGCTTTGTCACCTTCAGCCTGGTCAGGTCTGCAGCAGTGATGGTGTTGACAGTGGCCAGCAGGTAGTTCTGTTCGTCTGAGGTGAAGGGCAGCTTGTAGGTTGTGAGGTCGTACTGACTGTTTCCCGAACCATCTCCGTAGTTCCTTTTGATGGATGTGGAGTATGCTGCATGCTGCACAGAAAAATGGGTTATGGTGCCGTAAAATCATGTCTTGTGTTAGTACTGTAAATCACATCTTGTGTTAATGGTGTAAATCATGTCATCTTGTATTAGAGTGCTGTCAAATCATGTCATCTTGTATTAGAGTGCTGTAAAATCATGTCATCTTGTATTAGAATGCTGTAAAATTGTTTCATGTTAAAGTACTGTAAAAAAAAAGAAAAGAAAAAGAAAACGGTGACCCTATATATCAATCATTATCCTAGCCCAGTTTTGTTGTATTTCAGCGGTGTGGGTAAGATTCTGAATGAAGGAAAGTAAAACAGAAAACTTATAAGGTGCCCAGAAAAATGGGCCACACCTCCATTCATTCAGGCAATCAATACTGATACATGATACAGATTAAATGAGCAAAAGATGCATTTTATGAACTCAAACACTGTAATTATACCGGTAGTGTTCATTTACTTGCATAACATTGAGACCCAAGAGGATTTGTCGATGACCCAAGCACAGTCGCCTTAACATCTAGTCAAAATAGAAATCACAAACTCAAACCACCGCAACAAGGATGATTTTCTCTTCTGTACTAATGCATACACCTAACTTTAAAATTTTCTTGTTAGATGTTGCCAGATATCAACTGAGTCGGGCTCAAAATGCCTGGTCTTGAATCAATGCGGTCCGTTTTTTTAAGAAAAATAAAAGGAATTAGAGGTGAATTAGATAGAATTAAAATTTTACTCTAATTCTTGTTCCAGAAAACTAAATTTGAGAGTCAGTTGAATGCACATTTCTTCAAACAGGCATTATCCCGAATGGAAGATAAACCGTAGTGTCGGTCTAAGTTTTGGTCGCTTGCTTTAGTAAAGTGTACCGGTGGGCCCGCTTTCCCTTTAATTTGAAATGAAAATAGAAAATGATATTTTCTCATATCTATCTATCAGTCTACCTCTCTCTCTAGAGAAAAAGAGAGAATATCGAAACGCCTCTTCCATGGCGATTTATTTTGCCTGTTGCACTTCTTTATTGATGGAAACTATTGTTACTATGATAAAATGAGTATATCGTTTGTTAAGGAAGCTCCCTAACACATCTTCCTTAGCGATTTTTTCCATGGAGATTTACTAGCACCTCTTCCTGCGCGACTTATTTTGTGCCTATTGATGGAAACTATCGATACTTTAATGGGTCAGTGGATTGCATTCTCGTCGGTTCCTAACACCTCTTCCTTCGCGATTTGTTTTTGGATATGGCTGATTAATGTCCTTTTGTGTAAGTAATAAGTACCACCCGGGCGGCCGTAAAGTGTGGGTGTGTGCTGCAGTACCCACACGCAGCCGTCGACGCAAACGCCGAGGTCCTCGCCCTTTCGATCACACCTACAGCATCGTGGGACAGGCTGGCGCCAGTGGTAATCTCTCGACCTCGGCGAGTGACGGGGAAGGGCAGGAACAACTCTAAGTACGGGAAACAAACACGGATGGCAGTGCCTGTGGTGCGGCAGCGCGGGCATCGCCACAGATATTGACTATTGCATCACTTCTGGTGCAGGAGTGATAAGACCCGGCAAGCTCCTACTACGCACAGGGGAGCAGGGACTTATCATCCTTGCGGGGGATGAGCGCTCAGCATCAGCTGCTGAGCATGAAATGGAATGTGGTGAACAGGAGCAAAATCGTGTCCCCAGAGCGAAGCTGAATTTCGTCTCGAAATGCGAGCTTTCCCTCTCGCAAGAGGCCAGGTGGACAGTTACTGTTGCGAAAGCAGCAAAACATTTTCCTGCATCTGAAGTACTGTTCATAGATGGTAAGTCACGTCCGTATGACAGTGAGGAGTGGCCATACTATGGAGTATTTGATTATAGTGATGGACTTAATGGCGTTGTCTTGGAAGCTGTTACTTATGCAGAGTATGACGATAGTGGAAGGATTTCGTCTATGTAACACAGAAATTAATTGGGCCTTAATGTGTAATAAACAAAATAAGTCGCTGCGTGTATGTATGTGTGTGCGTATGTGGGTGGCAATCGTGGCAGTTTGCGTACTGGGCATGTGTGCACACCATTATTTAATCGCTTCAGCCCAGGGAAGCTGATTCCTGCTATTTCCTGACGATTTGATGCGGCATTGGGAGCATTATGGAAATTTATGGGGTTAGAAAACGCTTTATTTACCCCCCCCCAGTTTAAAGGATGTAGTAGTAGCAGGAGCAATAGAGTAGTAGCAGTAGTAGTACCTTAGTAGTATAATGGTAGTAGTAGTAATAGCAGTAGTAGTAGTTGTTGTTGTAGCAGTAGTGAAATAGTAAATAATAATAATAACCATAATAATATTAATCATCATTCAGTACGTATAGGCAGTTCGTAAACATGTAATTCTCATTTTCCCGTTTATTATCAAAATTTCATCCGTAACACCCCTTCCTACGCGATATATTTTATCTGGCATTCCTTCGTGTTATATGGTTCTGATGCTGCGATCGATGTGAGGAGATATAAATAACATGAGCAGTATGACGGTTTAGTATTCAGAACAAATCGGCGAGTAAGAAGGAAGTTCTGCAGATGAAAAAGAATAATGAAGGTGTATGCAATTCAGAAAATGAAATAGGCAAATAAAGAACATGAAAAACAGCATCACCTCCCATGGCAACCAAAGCGCGATGCAGGCGTATGATGCTCGGTAGTACCATTTCCTCAGTGAGTCATTTTATCTCGTTTGCATTAAATAAGTACTAGAGGATTATTAACAGTGTAAAATACAAAATAAATAACGTAGGAGGAAGTGCTATGTCTCTTATTTGGGGGAATACGACTCATTGTACCTCGGGCAGCGTAGTGTCGAACAAACGAACGATAAGTACATCATCTGACATCATGCCCTTAGGTTTAGTGAGGTACTGGCGCTAGAGGGGAGTAGATGTAAATTTTTGTCAGTGATTATTTCTGTTGTTTCTGCCACAGTAGTGCTGAATTTTGCTGTGCGGAGGTACTCTGAAGTATTGGGAAGCTGTGGAGTGGAGAATAAGGTAATTTTTAAAGGCAGTAATGTTATACTTAGTACTTTTCGTTTACATAATCACTGCGTTGTTAGCGAGGTCGTTGCTGATGGCGTCTAAAAGGGTCGTTTTTAATGATGGACGATGGGGTGTTAGACGAAGCCAAATATAAGCGGATGCCACCACTTACCCACACCCCTGCCACGCTATTAATAGGCTCATGCTGTAGTAGTAGTAGTAGTAGTGATAAGAGTCGTAGTGGTAGTGGTGGTGTAGGGTAGTATAGTAGTAGTAGAGAGTAGCTGTAGTAGTAGTGGTAGGAAACCAGAAATAGTCACACTTTAATTTTCATCATATTATTGTGTTAAATTCTGTTATGGTTTACTGATCCCACCATCCTTTTGACATTTAGGGTTGTAAGGTCCCTAACACGTCTTACGTAGTGATTTATTTTTGGATATGGATGATTAATATCCTTTTGCGCGTTATTTGTGCAGAGTACGGCGATAGTGGAAGGATTTATGTAACGGTAGAGGGCAGTTAGGTTCAGTAAAATAAATCGCCAAGGAAAAGGTGTTCGGGAGCTTCCTTAACTGACGAGAATACGTGCCAAAGTGACTAAATTGTCCCTAACACCAGGTCCTTAGTGATTTATTCTGTACATTATACACTTTTAAAAAAAAAAAAAGTAATATGACAACATGGAGGTTAATTGTGAAAACTAAATCGCTAAGAATGAGGTTTTACGTAGCCTCTTCCGCCATTTAAAATACGAAAGGCAGTTTATAAAACGGAAAAATTAGAATCGCTTAAATTCGTTTAGAAATACATCGGTAGAATCACAAATTCGTTCAGAAATACATCGTAAGAATCACTTAAATTCGTTCAGAAATACATCGTAAGAATCACTTACATTCGTTTATAAATACATCGTTGGAATCACTTAAATTCGTTCAGAAATACATCGTTAGAATCACTTAAATTCGTTCAAAAATACATCGTAACGTACGGTATCTTTTCAAAATTTAATGTTGAGTTTCGACTCCTGCGATAAGGAGTAACCTTGTCAAGAATCTCTCTCTCTCTCTCTCTCTCTCTCTCTCTCTCTCTCCTCATTTTTAGAGAAACCATGCCCAACACGATCTAAATTAGCACGGGATTTCAGGAGCAGCAATTATTTTTTTCCTTTTCTTTCATTCTTTATTTTCCTTCCTTTCTTTTCTTTTTTTCTTTATTGACTATGATTATGTGGTTATTATTGTTCGCCATATTTCTAAACAAACCATGCTTAGCACACCCAGAATTACGGCCAAATCCATCTACCCCGTTCCTAAATTTGCCACCTGTAGAACATATAAACACAACAAATAAACAGATTAGCACAACAGATGCGGTAGCAGGTGAAAACAAGATTGAATGTGGGCAGACAACGATAAACAGGTCTGCGTTATCAGTGTGGCAGACAACAGGTGACCGCAAGATAACGTGTGTGTGTGTGACCTACTTAACTGCTTTTGGCTTGTTTACGTTAATAGGGGACGACTATATGTAACACATTTTCCTTAGCGATTTGTTTTTGGGGAGTTCAGTGTTGGGCTTTTTTTTGTTGTTGTAAGCTGTCTTCTTGTTCAACTTCCTCCTCCTCCTCCTCATCATCATCAATATCATTCCTCCTCCTCCTCCTCGTCATCATCATCATTTTCTTTTTCTTCCTTTACTTTTGTCGCTTTTTATTTTCTTCCATCTTATCACATTTTCTTTCCTTCTCCTCCTCGTCGTCTTCGTTTTCTTCTTTTTATTATTTTTTCTTCATCTTCCATCTTCATCTTTCCTCCTTCTCCTCCTTTTTCCTCCTCGTCTTTCCTCCTTCTCCTCCTTTTTCCTCCTCGCCTTTCCTCCTTCTCCTTTTTCCTCCTTCTCCTCCTTTTTCCTCCTTCTCCTCCTCTTTCTTCCTTCTCCTCCTCCTCAATCTTGTTTACCAATATCATCATGTTTCTTCTTTTGAATGTGTTTAAGATATGCAAATTGTGTAGCAGTGGAATCTCCTTGGTTGCTAGTCAAATCGACCATCGAATTTCACAACTCCTGGGTCTATGTTCTCGTCCTAACACCTTTTCTTTAGCGACTTATCTTACACCTTACTGTCCATCTCCGTGTTACATAAATCCGTTCAACATCGCCATACTCTGCATATATAACGTACAAAAGGATATAAACTAGCCATATCAAAAAATAAATCGCTAAGAGAGAGGGGTTTGGGCGCTTCCTAGACTCGCTTTCTCTGCTAGTAAGGAGGCTCCCTAACACCTCTTCCTTAGCGATTTATTTTTGGATAGGGCTGGTTAATATTCTTTCGGTTGTTATTTATGCAGACCATGACCATATTGGAAAGATTTATATAACATAAGACAGTAAGGGGTAATGAGGAAAATAAATCGCTTAGGGAAAGGTGTTAGGTCTTGGTCCCACCTTGCCTCCCCTCACCTGCTCCCCGTTTCCGGATATCATTGCTTTTTTGGGCGATTTTTTTTGTTTGTATATTTTAGATAATTCATTGTTATTAATATTTATGTTTTAGATATTTCATTATTATTATTGCCGGTATTATTATTATTGTACTTATTAGTGTCACTGTTATTATTATGCTGATTATTATTACAGGTCATGGCGTGGGCTCGTAGTGATATGGTGGCGTGGGGCGGCAACGTGATCACCTACGCCATCTTCACGGCACTGGCGGCTCTGGCCATCGTCTGGTTCATTAAGAGGCGACAGAAGGTTAGTGCAGGGCCTGGGGAAAATCCTAACACAATGGTCGGGGGACTTTTGTAGAGCATTACACAAAAATATATTTGAGTAAAATGAAATTACCCTCAGACTTCAGAGTGTTAAAAAAATAAAAAAGAAAAAGCCACGTCCTGGTACACGTGTCAGTAGTGTGCGGCTATGTAACAAATATCACGATACATGTTACACGGTTTTACGTATTGTTCACTAAAACTTTACATCAGTTATGTGAAAAATCAGTAATATACTGCACGGATTACCCAACAGATTTTTAGGTTTACACAATTTGGGACAATTTACTCTTGTTCCCCGACCCCTGTCCAAACACATCCCTCTTAGCGATTTGTTTCGCATATTAAACGTTCATGTTCGTTTGTGGGATGTTTTGTTGTTACCATTTACTACTACCACTACTACTGGTACTGCTGCTGCTACTACTACTACTA
>JAGKTI010013253.1:0-21864 GCA_018397915.1 Birgus latro
CCTTGATGCATGTCATCAGCTGTAGATGCTCATACATGATACCAAGCCGCGCGTAGTTATGACTACTTCCCTTGCCTTCATTTGATGTAAATGAAAATGTTCGAGATAATGAGCTGATTAGCATGCCATAATATCTTTTACACTTAATAAATGCAGGTTCTTCTCCTGGTACGATTTTCGCATTCAAAGGCTGTATATTACGAGACTGAGTTTTATAAAAATATTATTGTAATATCCTCAGTGCCTAATGGTATAAAGTATTTTACTGTCGCCACGATTAACCATACAAATTGTTTACTTGTGTGGAGAGTGCTGCAGTCCACACCAAAGTCATCTTCGCTTTCCTGTCTCCGCCGGTATTTTATTTGTGTTCTTTTTTTTTTTTGAAATAACAGAACAGAGGATGGAAAAACAAATGCATAAAAAAAAATCCATGCACCAGATTACTGGTGTCCTCNATGCTCTGAGTCACATACAAAAAACCACGAAGTTACAAATAATAGGGTCCTTCTTCTTGTGGTAGACAACTAAAGGTTGCCCCTGCTGCTGCTGATGATGATAATGATGATGATGGCCCGTTTGGCCTAGTTTGAGGATTAGCCAGTATGCCTTTGTACGTGTTACACAGGATCATCTGTAATCTCAAATTACAGAACGATAGGCTGCTTATCATAATCAAGAACATATAAACGACACCTGTGCTGGTATCCTTTTATATAGTAGAAAAACTATGTAGTCAAAAACACTTCAGCTTTCGAAAAGATTACATCTCCAGCGTGAGAAAGAAGGCTTCATCTTCAACTGCCGGTCTAGACAATAGTGATCGGTCCCACGTTGACTGGAGTGCATTGGACTTGCCCCATTTGGACAAGAAGAAACGCAGCTATGAGCCATAGTTAGCTGGAGGGTGAGTGGGAGACTCTCTTTACCGTGTGTAGATGGTGCTCTTGTTTTCAATGGGAATCAGCTGCAGCAGATTATGACAAGCAAGAGCCATACATAGTCTATATCGATGTAAGGAAACAGTAATATTGTCAATATACATTGTTTTTATAAGTATGGCATGTTCCTCATTTAATACTTTGAGTCATCTTTTGAGTGAAATATATGGATGAACTGTGTCATCATAACCAGTATATTATAATTATTGCAAAATGAATATATACGTCCTGTGAACATATAATGCCCTTGCACATTTTGTTCTAATGGAAACAAGATGTCCTTTTTCTCTAATGTATCTAATCATATCAATACAAGCTTTGAATGAAATTTCATCTCCTCCAGCGTGTTATATTCATCCACATTATGCACATAAGCAAATACCTATCAATGAGACAGCGACTTAGTTTAGGAAAGTGACTTTGCTACACTCGCCTGCCCTCAGAGTGGTGGCCTGAGAGAGAGAGAGAGAGAGAGAGAGAGAGAGAGAGAGAGAGAGAGACTGCCAATAAGAATGGTTTATCGACCGCAATACTGTTTTAAGGCGGATAACCACTATGAGTCTGATATGTAGGGAGAGCAGATTTTGGAACCTGCACCGCCCTCAGTCAAAAGGGAGTGGTGATGGGGGGGAGGAATCCAGCTGCTTAGAGAGGTAGAGGAAAGTGAGAAGGGTTGGGGTTCAGGGAAGGGAGCCTCGGGAGGGAAAGATGGAAGTGAGTTTTCAGTATTGAAAGAGTTGACAGAAAGGGAAGGGAGGATTATGTTTCATGAAGGTGGTAGCAGCAAGTAACCACATCTTTGTATGACGTTAATTTTACAAACAGAAAATGCCATTATACAGTTTATGGAAACGATTTGATTTTTGTATCATTAATAATTGATGAAGAGTGTTCCCCATCATCCGGCAATGCAAGACAGGGGTGAGTGTGTACTCTTACTATATTACTGAAAACAATCCATGTATGTAACCAAATACAGTAAGTGCCTTGAATTGCTGAGCTTGGCTGTGTTCTCACACCCCACACACACACACTGAGTCAGTCATGGGTGAGCCTCCTCCGAAGGTGGAAGTGATAAGATTTCCTGTAAATAAACCTCCCTTGTTCAGCAGGCAAGATCGTTGGAATTTACCCAGCTGTAACACGAGAGGATAGTGGAACAAATTACTGGCAGTGGTGAGTCGGATCCCCATTTCATCTCGCCTCACTACAGTGATTAGTGTCACAAACTCATTAGGCCGGTATTCTGTTCTACTTCAATCTACACACTGGCCATACGCCTTGCCATTCACCTGCCTTGGGTTGTGTCACCTACGTCTTCCTTAGTGTGAACTTCCTACAGTACTTCACTGAAGTTTATACCACCACCGACCTACACATCGGTTCATACCGCCAGCTGTGCACTGAGATTCAGTAAGGAACTATCAAGTGACAGTTCTCACGCTCGTCCAGTTTTAGACAATTATAAATTACACCCCAATACGCCCCACCACACCCCAACCACTCCCACTCAACCACACCTTGCAATTTGCTGAGCAAGCGACCTCAGAGGCCCCACTCCCACAACCGCCCCTCGCCACTGACGCCACCCTCCACCTGCTGGCCCTGGGTATGTGGCCAGCCTATCAGTGATCTCTACCTCATCGTCAATGCTCTTCACTCAACGTCAAGGTGGTGATTCTCTGACGCTCCAGCTCGCATCTCATTGGTTGACATCACTTGTGACATCATGCTCCCCCAGCATCTCCCCTTCAGTGAGAGGGAGGGACATCTCATTCACGTAGCGTCTCAAATTCGTCTCCAGCTAGCCAGACCACTTTATTCAAGTAGCATCTCAAATTCATCTCCACCGAGCCAGAACACCTCATTCAAGTAGCGTCTTGACTTCGTCTCCAACGAACCAGAACACCTCATTCAAGCAGTGCCTCAAATTCGTCTCCACCGAGCCAGACCACTTCATTCAAGTAGTGTTTCAAATTCTTCTCCAGCAAGCCAGACTTTGCTTCATTCACCAACTTCAATATATGTAAATATAGTTTATTCTAATCAGCCCATTACTTGACTTTCTATATAGATTATTCTCCAGATTTTCTCTACAGATTGGATCTCATATTAATGTAAGACAGTTATATGAATAAAAGTTAAGAGCTTGGCGTGACCCATGTAGCCTATGGTTTGTGCTAGCCGCAGTCCTCCTACTTTACTCTCACTCTCCTACTCCCTATCGCTTCTCCTTGTCTAGCTCTTGTTCTCTTCTGTCCTACTCTGTCTAAATCTCTCACTGTCTCACCTTCCAACATGTTATATCGGACTTACATCCCCGTCTAGTTTCCGGCTAATGTGTGTTGGTCTACGTGTGAGTACGTTTGTTCGTGTGTGTGTGTGTGTGTGTGTTGGTCATATTTCCGGCACATGATCAAGGATGATTGGTATTCTTGATTAGTCTAGATAAGTGGTATGTGGATTTGTTTCTTCCTGGAGAACTCAGACGTAACTACCTATTTTACATATCGTTACATATAGCTATACAGTTACATTCCTTAGTTTCATATAGTATTGTGTTATAACATATCATGACAGCAGTCCTTGGTCGCGTCAGACTACAACCTCGTGCTGCAGGTTCCCCCACTGACCCCATGTGATGGTGACAGCCGAGGAGTACCCCTCCCAGTTGGTGGTCATGGTAGACGACCAAAAGAAACCTGGCAGCAAGCGGCTTTGTTTTACACGTATAGCAGATTGTATCATGGTACCTCGAATTGCCACCACCGGCAGGGTAGGGCTAGTGGCACAGAGTCCTCCCGGTTGCCATCAAGCGACTGTGCCAGCAGAAGTTGTTGCAATTTCCAATTCTGCTCGTCAACGGAGAAGTGAAGGTGTGGCCTTATTCTTTAACAACATTAGTGGCCTCAAGACGAAACTAAATTCAGTTTATTTTTCCCTACAGTCCATAACTCTGGCCCTTGCCCTCACAGAACCCTTTACTGAAATATCCCCGTTCTGTTTTCCCAGTTACCATCTTCTCCCAAACTTCCGTAACAAGGGCGGCACCTGTTGTTATATCAAATCTCAATATTCAGTTGATACTATCTTAAACTTCACTTCATCCAATTTTGATTACTCATTGTACAAACTAAATTATCTAAATACTGTCAAATATATCTGTGTAGTCTATTGCTCCCCCAATGCCTCTTCAGAACCCAGTTTATTTGACTCAGTCCTCAACCTTGCACTTAGTACTGAAATTACCATTTTGGGCGATTTTAACGTACAAAATGTTAAATGGTTATTGCATTCTGCCAGGACCAACGATGCCGGTCTAGAGTGCGAGCTGTTTGCAGAATTGTTAATCTCACGCAGCTGGTAAAGCAACCAATCAGAATACCAGATAATCCTGACCATAATGCCCATCTCTTGGATCAATTCCTGACAAAAAATCCAGATCAATACAGGATAGAGGTACTGTCACCACTTGGATCCTCTGACCACAATATCATTACAGCCTCATTAGGCAGCCCCCCCAAACCTCCCCGTTCTGAACCTGTCAGGGTGACCCATTGGCACTTTGATAGGGCAAACTGGGACAGATTTAGAAATTATCTTGCTGACATTCCGTGGCAGTTTTTCTTCTCTAGCGATGCCAAATCTACCCAGTCCCATATTAGTGATTTTATATTAGCTGGTATGGATTTGTTCATACCAAGTCAACAGTTCACTATAAGACTGAACTCTCCAAAATTGTTTGATAACAACTTTGCAAGAGGAACAGCCCAAAAGTCACGGGCATATAACACTTAATTAAAATTAAAAAAAATCTGAATTACTGTCAATATAAAAATGCTAGAAACCATGCAAAGGCTGTAATAAATCTCGCTAAATCAAACTTTCTTCATAACTAAGCATCAAAACTACTTAACAAACCTAATGACAATAGAATATTCTGGTCAGCTCTTAATTCTTTCAGTAATAACTTTAACAAGTCATCATCCATTCCCCCACTAAAGTCTTCAGATGACAACAATACAAATGACCCACATAGGAAAGAAAATATCTTTGCCAGTACATTTGCCAGAAATTCTACCTTAGAGGAAGTCAGTCAGAACGTCCCAGTACTAGAACTTGACTCTCCCAAAATTGTTCCACTTAAAATACAGACAAGATACATAAAATCCATCCTAGACAATTTACCTACCAACAAAGCTCCAGGACCAGATGGAATTCCTCCAATTGTTTTGAAAAAGTGTTCCCCAGAACTGGCATCTGTTCTTGCTAAATTATTCAGACTATGTATATGTACTTCTTCGTTCCCTAATTAATGGAAAGAAGCCAATACCCACCCATTTCCAAAGAAAGGAAGTTCCTCTGATCCCTCTGATTACAGACCAATAGCTGTCACATCTTCACTTGGTAAAGTATTTGAAATTTTAATCAATAAGCACATAGTTAAATAGATTTGAATCCAACTTAATTAGTGATAAACAATATGGTTTTCGACACGAAAGATCCGCCATTGACATACTCAAAATCCTGGCTCATACAATCCATCAATCAATCGAACTATATGAAGAAACTCACGCAGCAGCCCTTGATATTTCTAAGGCTTTCGACAGAGTATTGCATCGTTCCCTGCTGTCCAAACTCCCTTGCTATGGACTAATGTCTTTTGTTCCCCTCCATGCCTCATACTTCAGTGACAGAAAAATAAGAGTAAAAGTTGATGATGTATATTCCAATTTCCACTCAGTTAATGCCGGTGTGCCACAGGGATCAGATCTGACGCCAACCCTGTTCCTGGTTCATATTAACCCGCCGAGTCCCACTGACGTACGATGCACGTCACTACTTTTTTCCACGGACAGACCCACTGACGTGCATCGCACGTCAGTCAATTGCAAGGGCCATCATTTGCACATTTTTCAAGATTCGTGGATGATTTTTTGGTAGGCATATGTGGAAGACCTTCCTCTACCTGCTGTCAAGTGGGGATACTGCCTGGCCCCACCTGACCCCCCCTCATTCCCTCCCCCCCACACTCGGCAATTCGCCTGTTAGTAGTAACCTGGCCAGTAAAGATATGTTGACCCACGGTCTCTCCAATGACGAAATTCACAGTGAAAGTGATTCCTGAGGTGGAGAACAAAGAAATAAAGAAGCTAGATGGAGAAACAAACAGAAGTGATGAGATGATAAAGTCATTAAGGAAGGTTCCATATGCTGGGGTTTTGGGTGAGTGAACAATGCTTTTATCGTCTATATTATTGTGTGAAAACCAATATAGACTTGTACTACACATAGATTTGTACCAAATAAATAAATAAATACATAATTTAAAGTGGCTTGAATTAGTTAACACTTCCATAGCTCGTTTTCTTTAGCCAAGTACCCTGAGAAAGAAGGAAAACGTAAGGCTGACTGACCCCTGTTATAAGTTCAGGAGGGCGATTTCTCTGTGAATTTTCGATGTTTCTCACCAAAAGCAGAGGTTTGAGCAAAAAAAAAAAAAAAAATTGAAAATCGGTCGGGTTCTGAGGGTGTTGGGTAAAAAATCGGTTGGGACTGGACACGTTAATGATCTCTTATCTGTCACCCACAATCCCATCCATTCNNTATGCAGATGACTCAACACTTCACAGTTCGTTCACACTAAGACACCCATTTACAAAGTCTGATATCTCCAATTTTCAACTCAGCACAGCCATCTCCATAAATTAAGACTTATCTATGGACAGTGAATGGGGACAAAACGATCTTGTTTATTTAATGTTAGTAAAACCAAATATATGTGATTTAATAATAGACAGATGCTGCCAGATTCATATATTACCTTTAATGCTACTAATATTCCTGTCTTAAAAGTATTGAAATTCTCGGCGTCTCGCTTAACAGTGCCCTCAGCTGGACTTCTTATGTCAGATCACTTGCAAAAGCTGCCTCAAAGAAACTTGGATTATTATACAGAGTCCGTAACCTCTTCTCTGACGAGCAGATAGCTTTAATTTACAAGAGTCATGTGCGCTCTCAGCTTGAATATTGCTCACCCTTGTGGAATGATATGGAGAGGTTGCATTAAAACAACTAGACAAAATTCAGAAGAAAGCTGTAGGAATTATTAATAACCCTGCTATTACAAACAATTTACCTCCCATAAGAGTGAGAAGGAATGTTGCCTCCCTTGCTTTATTTTACAGATATTTTTATGGCAAATGCTCAGACGAAGTTGTGTCCATTGTGCCACCTCTCCATGCCTTCCCTCGTGCTACACGGGCATCTGGCAGCGCTCATGACTGGATGTTACACAGCCACATTGCAGAACTTCCTCCTATCAGAATTCCTTATTCCTCAAACTGCATCTCTCTGGAACATGCTTCCCCAGAGTTGTTTCCCTCCAACGTTCAACCTACAGCTGTTCAAGTCCAACTGTTACAGATATTTCATGAATGGAGGACACCAATAATCTGGTGTATGGATTTTTTTTTTTATTCATGTGTTTTTCCTTCCTTTGTTCTGCTATTAAAAAAAAAAAATCCTGTCCACGGCTATGAATTTTACGTGAGCTATTCCTTACACACAATGTAATATACATATTTTTTTTTTTTTTTTGCATTTTTGAAGCAGTAAAAGATGTCATTGCATTGTTTTTATTTAATTATGATACAAATCACAGTTTAGAATTTTTTTGTGTTATTTATACTGATTTTATGTGGACATTTTTTGCATTAATAACATACAGTGTGACATTAAGATGTAGTTTTCAGAAGAAATCGGAGAGGAGGTGTTCTGCTAATCTTCGAAGCCACTTACAGTATGACCCACAGTTCAATTTAACAACAGTATGCAGCGAGGAGCTAATGATAAGTCATATTTTTTTGTAACTACTTTCAAAACTCTCTGACAGGTACACATACTTGAGAGCCCCTGACAAAAGCTGGGGCCTGCAGAAGAGTGATGGGACCTGGTCTGGCATTCTGGGACTCATCACACATGAGGTGAGTTACCACATTTATTCAACTATATATCTTGGTGACTAGTTTTATCTAAACTGAAAGAAACCACCTGACAGAATCAGGATCAGATTCAAATGATAAGCCAGTCTTCTGTTGATTGCTTCTTCAAAGAACTGCTGCATCCATTGTTTTAACCCGAGGCGTCCTGTCGACGTATGGGTACGTCGCAACATTTTGTCACAGCTAGACCCATCGATGTACGGGAATGTCGCGCATTTGCAAGGTTCATAATTTGCACTATTTTCAAGTTTCATGGGTGATTTTTGGTAGACATATATGGGAGACCTTCCTCTGTCTGCTGTCAAGCGGGGATATTGCTTGGCCCCACCTGACCCCCCCTCTCCCCCTCCCCCTCGTAAATGAAGGTTCCATATGTGGATGTGTTTGGTGAATGAACAATGCTTCTATTGCCTTTATAATTATGTGAAAGCCAATATAGTCTTGTACTACACATAAATTTGTACCAAGTAAATAAAAAAATATGTAATTCAGAGTGGTTTGAATTAGTTTACCCTCTCGTAGTTAATCTTTTTCTATGCCATATACCCTGAGTGAGAACGATAGATAAGGCTGACTCATCACCTGTAGCATCATTTATAACCTCAAGAGGGCGATTTCTCTATGAATTTTCGATGTTTCTCACCAAAAGCGAAGGTTTGAGCCAAAAAAAAAAAAAAAATCAAAAAATGCTCGGGACTGGGGGGTATCGGAGGTAGGAAATCAGTCGGGACGTGACGGGTTAAGAAACTCATCTTAACTTCATATTCAGTCAGTCATGCCAGTCGATGCCAGTTAGATCCCTCTAGGGTTTCTTCATTAATTAGTTTACAAATCAATCATTCATTCAGTCGTTATTACACACTTGTATAAAATGTTTCTCATGTGTGGAACCTACACCTTGCAAACAAACTTTTTTCTTTTCTTTTTTTAGAGAAAGAGAGATTTCAGTGAACACTATCGACATCATGGTGAAATTAAAGGCATGTGGGCATGTGACTTCGGATAAAAAGTAGGGCATGCTACTTCGGCAACCTGTATCCACTATACTCATCACCCATATCCTTTCCAAACTGTATATTGATATTATATGAAGTAGTTTGTTAGCGGTGAGCACCGAGTGACATAGTGTGCTGTTGTGTCCTAGAATTAAGTAGAGTGGTTGAAAAAATATTTTCTGGCAACTCTGATGAGGTTATGGAGCTGCCGTGAGTGAATCAGAGTGGTTCCTGTCACTAGCCTCCTAGATACCTAAAAGGAAAGGCTGTTGCTCAGTGCTCCCTCCCTGGTCTGTATCATGGTAGCAAGTGCCACATTCATTCATACAACTGTAATCTTCATGACCACTATAGCTAAAAGTTGGTTTACTACTTTGTCCAGTTCTAGCTTAACCCGAGGTGTCCCGTCGACATATGGGTACGTCGCAATGTTTTGTCACAGCTAGACTCGTGCAATTACAAAGTCAGTCATTTGCACAATTTTCAAGTTTTATAGGTGACTTTTGGTAGGCATATGTGGGAGACCTTCCTCTATCTGCTGTCAATTGTGGATACTGCCTGGGCCCACAAGACCCCGCTTCACCCCCTCCTCCCCACACTCGGCAATTCACCTGTTAGCAGTGACCTGGCCAGCAAAGACATGTCGCGCCACAATCTCTCCAATGACGAAATTCACGGTGAAATTGATTCCTGATGTGGAGGACAAAGAAATAAAGAAGCTAGAGGAAGAAAGAAACAGAAGTGATGAGGTGGTAATGTCATAAAGGAAGGTGCCATATGTGGATGTGTTTGGTGATTGAACCTACATAATTGTGTGAAAACCAATATAATCTTGTATACACATAAATTCGTACCAAATGAATAAATAAATCCGTAATTCAAAGTGGCTTGAATTCGTTTACCCTTCAATAGTACGTATTCTTTCAGGCCAGATACCCTGAGACAGAACGAAAGGTAAGGCTGACTCATCACCTGTAGCACAATTTATAGGGTCAGGAGGGCGATTTCTCTATGAATTCTCGATGTTTCTCACCAAAAGCGAAGGCTTTGAGCCAAAAAATATTTTTTCCCCGAAAATGCTCGGGGCTGGAGAGTATTGGAGGTAGGAAATCGGTCGGGACGTGTCAGATTAAAATCAGTACAAGATATTCGCAAGCAAAACTCTAACCTTCCCAACCACATTGTCACTCTTGCTAACCATGACAGACTCGAAGGAATACACGTTTTAGCTACATCTGTTCTACGTAACTGTAGACTGGAAACGTTTTTTCTGGTATTTGGTATTTGTATAACAATTATCTTCATGTGGAAGGTATGCCGTCAGTAATGTAAAGACGCATCACAGAGAAGGTGTAGAGTTGGTAGAGATTAGAATTCTTGATGGTATATCCTGGCAGGCATTCTTCTCTTCCTGGAAATACTTACCTTAACAAAACATTGCAGGAAGTGGAGTTAGCTCCTGGACCTTTTTTCCTGGATCTCAGCAGAAGCCAGTGAATGGAATACTCTGCATATATGTTCATGAGTGGGTACCATGTTCTAGCTGCCCGTGGTCATCCCAAGCCGGACCCATGGTGTTTCCTGCTGCCTCTTGCACCAGTGTTTTAGGTAACTTTGTTAATGACATTGTTGGCTGTGTGCTCTGTGATGGTGCTCCAGCCTTTCTGTTTTCCTACCCACAAACAAGAACCAGGCAGCGTAGATCCCAACACCTTTAACTGTGTGTGCATTCTCCTGCAAGAAGGTAACTAGTTTTCCTATTGAAGCTGTCAGTGATTAGACATTACCTTGTGGAAGCTAAAGTTAACTTAGAATAATTGATGTAATGATTATACATGGTTCAATTATGTTGGTGCACTTGTAACATTCGAAGTAGATCATTTCTTCTAGGAGTGAATATAAGCCACTTTTTTTTTTTTTAAGATTATATTCCCCACTTATTTAATAAAAAGAAAACTTATCAGGTGCTTTATAAACGTACAGAAAAAAAGTATGTCATTAATAAATACGTCAGGCCATCTGCTGCTATCGGGATCTCTATTCTGTGATAAAAAATTCGATTTTTTGGTAACAAATATAAAGAGAACTATAAGTCGGTGGTAGTGGGAGCGTGTGATGCTGGGGGTGTGGATGCTGATGATGGTGGTGCTGACACAGAGCTACGTCGACAATCTCATGTCCTTCCTGGCAGTCACATACATCGTCGATCAACCCTACCACAGACATGATGATGTTCTTAACAATTATAATGTAGGTATCATTCTTGTTCAAAACACTTTGATCATCCACTATCTTCAAGTGAGCAATTGTTTTTGTGATGTAATTCGAAATCACGTAGAGTAAAATCCCTCTATACTGGATCAGTTGAGGGGAAACCCAGTCCGATAAAGCGAATAATCTGCAAAGTCCGATAGTTCCTGCCTAAAGAGGGATTTCAAGTAATAATGAAAAATAAAAGAGTAGAATAGGATACTCAAATACTAAAAATTAAAACTATACCATTTTACTCCAACTTTGCCCATATTCAGACCAGTGTCATAGCACTTCATGTTTCGCCCAACCAGGTGGGAAAAACTGACTCCAGCATTGCTAACTGGTTTCTGAGTCACCCAGCGCAATGGAAGCAATCCGGTTTGATCTGATAGGTCACAGTTGTCTGGAAGGTCTGTGTGCTTTTTTTTTTTTTTTCCATTTACCGAATGGCAGAATCCGGTATCAACGACTGTTCTTCCGGAGACCTTCAAGTGTTTATTAAATCCTATATCACGTATAACTGGATAAGGTAAGGCCCGGGTTTACTGTACCATTACTTGTTTAGTGCTAAAGAGTTTTTAGGCTGTCAACAAACTCTACCTCGGTTGTGTATAGCCAAACCAGTTCTTCATGAAGTAGTGTCTAATCACTCAAGGAGGATTCCAAGAGTTTCTCACATTTTTCATTGGTAACAGAATGCGATACTTTTACGACCATTCGTCTCATCAGGAAACGATTGGCAAAGCCGTTTTTTATCAGCCCATCAGTACTTGTAGACAAAAAATTAACTGAGTGGTGTGGCTTATTCTGAGCAGCTAACTGACTTCCCAATCCTAATCTGTTGTCTTCACAGTATGCCATACAAGTAATTATCGGGTAAAGCTTCACAACTACAGTACTATGTGCCATGGAGTCAATTATTTTCCCCAAGATTCATCATTTAATTTAATCGAAAGCATTCAGTACAGATGAGTATTACTGACAGTCTTCTGCATTTCAGACTGCCAAGTCTGGTCCACTCTGTAAGATGTGGACCCTGACTGACACAGAACGCATAGATAACAGATCATTTGGAGAATTACCCCAAAGCCTGGAGACCATTGTGCGGGATGGCAGTCATGTCGTGTTTGATATGGACATCATCTATAATTACGTACGGCCAACGGGCTTTTCTCTCACAGGTTATTATGTAGTTGCCATGTTACCTGGAATCATTTATGGTCATACCATTCCAGTAATCTCTACTATAAAATGTAGCATATCTCATGTCAGTGGGGAGATGGGCTGATTCAGCTTTGTTAATTAGAAATTATTTTAAATATGAATCACAGCTCTTGCGTTTGACAAATGTCATCTTGTATGTCTTTGCAAGAAAGACCCCCTTATTCTAATTAACAGTATAATAGCCCTGTCGCTATATCATCAGTAAATATTTCGACATTGCTTGTGATTTTTATATGTCCCGGAGCATCTGCCTCACCACTCCCCTGGGCATGCTGGCCTAGAAGAACAGCCCCTTTATACCAAGGTTAAATCAGCTGTAAGTATTGAACAGTTTGTCAGCAACTAAATAATATAGAAAACAGTGGTAAAGTGTGATGTTTTGACATCAGAAAGTGAAAAAGATTTATCGTCACAATCGAAAAAGACACGAGGAGTATTTATCAAGACATATATTAACTTGTGTATTGAACATAATTCCAAAAACAGTTCCATTTTCCTCAACAGGGTTTATATACTGGTGGAATCTGGTATATATGATAAATAGCAGATATTCTCACATCCCAACTCCAGCACTTGCAAGAACCCTTCCATAATCACGACCGTCACCTCTGCCCTCTCACTCAGCAACTTGTGGGTAGGTCCTGCCACGACCTTCTTGGACGCCCTGGAAAACCACTGGTTTATTAGATTTTACTTTGTAACTTCCATACATGTTTCGAGACTTGTGTTAAAATATAATTATAAATCTTGCCTGTAAATTACCAACAACTTTATAAACAGTGTGCATTAAACATTTCTCTTCATCTCTACGTAGGATTTACTTTAATGATGTTAAGGATATGATGTGAGTTAGTCGATAAAGAAGAGGATTGCGTCACTATGCGTCATATTTCTAATTTTCAGGGCATGTTTGTTGTTGGGGTGTGGATTCGAATGGCCGATTTGGTGCTGGTGATGGAGCAAATGTGTGGTGGGGCCAAGTGTAGAAAGCAGGGCCAGGTGGACACACATGACACACGCACCTCGTCCTTCACACCACCTCTGACCACGCACATCATCAATACTGGCCACGAGCTACACATGAAATTCATACTCCACTTTAACCCACTAAATTTGTAATAATGCACAGGCCTTAAATATATGAGTTCAGTGATAAACAAACAGTGATTTTAATACGAATGACAAATCCTTGCAGTGTCATTCTCAGTGATGTTTTTTTATTCGATATCAGCATTCCCTTCGCATCATTTCTGTACACAAATATCTATCTATCTATTACTAAACGCCTATATCCCGAAAGGGGTGGCCACAAACAAATCGCCTCCACGTCACTCTGTCCCCCGCCATTTCACTGTCCCTCTCCCAGCTCACCCCCCCTTCTGTCATATACCTCTCCACTCCATCCCTCCATCTCATCCTCAGCCTCGCCCTCCCTCTCCCCTCCTCCACCTCACTCACATACACTCTCCTCGTCAGTCATTCACTCTCCATCCTCTCCACATGCCCAAACCACCTTAACGTGTTTCTCCTAACGCTTCCTATCACATCCACATCCACACCACAACGCCCCTTCACTTCCTCATTTGTTAGTCTGTCTCTCCATGTGACTCCACATGCTTCTATCAAATAACTCATTTCCAGTGCTCTCACTCTTGACTTCTGTCCCTCCAACAAGGTCCAAGCTTCACTTCTATATGTTAGAGTTGGTATCACAATACTGTCATGTAACAACTTTTTCACTTCCATGCTCACTTCCCTGTTTCTTATCACTGATTTCAACGAACCAGCAACCTTCCTTCCCTGCCGCACCCTTTGGAGCACTTCACCCTCCAGACTTCCATCCTTACTCATCACACTACCCAAGTACTTAAATGCACTCACGTTCTCCATATCCTACCCATCCAATCTCACTGTACATTCACTGACTTCATCTCTCTTGAAGACCATCACATTCCTTTTCCCTACATTCACCTTTAGATTCCGTTTCTTACACACTCTCCCAGACTCATCTACCAAGCCTTGCAGCTCCCCTTCGTCTTCATTCAACAACACAGTATCATCTGCAAACAACAGTACGGGGAGTTTCCAAACACTGCCCTCTCTCACTAGGGCCGCTCCAACATCCGCTGCCCGACCTTGTATCTCTTTTATAACCCTATCCATATATAGACTGAACAACCATGGAGACATGACACATCCATATATTAATACATATTTGAAATATGATGACTAGTTGCAAAAAGAGAATATTCTATCCGACCACTAAATTATATAAAAGGAATGAGATTATAGTACTGAAAATATCTCTTAAATGCCCAATGACAAAATCATCGACTGAACAAACTTTTCTGGTACTAATCTAAATGAAATCCTTAGCCGTATTAGGGTTACTAAACATAGTTCTCGAAGTTTACGAATGCCGGAGGAAAGCAATGATCGTAAATGCCTTTTAAATTATTTTGTACACATCTAACGACAAACAATTATCAAGTAAGCTTTCTAAAGTACTGGCAGCATATATTATGGCTTTACGGATTTGCTAAAGGGATGACTGCTAATATTAAGACGACACAAATTTTTCAACTTGAAGAATTACTATGGACAATGACTATATCATCATATGGGCCACTGCAGGGGTTGTGCTTGAGATACCTTAGGTCACCATGTCTGCTGAAGTCTAAGTTGTAAATGCTACAAAAACTCTATTGCTGTTCCTGTTGTTGAGAAAAATAAATTCATGAAATAAGTTTGTGAGATAAATGTGCACTAGCTGAATTGGTGAGAGAGGAGGAGAAGGTGTTCACTGACTGACGTGATGAGAAGGGAGGAGGAGGTATTACTGGCTGGTGTGGTGAGAGGGGAGGGGGAGATGTTCACTGCCATAAAAGGGTCGCAAAAGTCCAGTCTTGACTCAGTGTTCAGCTGCTGCTTCACGCTGTTAGTCCCATTCCAGTCACACCTACACCCCCAAACCCCGACCGTGAGTCATGTGGCAGTGTTGAGTAACCATAAGCAGAAGGTCGGTGTTAATAATCTCCGTCGCATTTACTCTACTGTGTAACATACTTTTCAAAATGAGATCCTCTGTGATCATAATTGGATGAATGACTCACAGTTGTAATTTCCAGTTCCAGCGACAACTGGCGTTTGCGAGACTTGGACATTGACGATTAATTTTTAGTTCCATAATAAATGCAAACCAATCGTCATAGTAGTTCATTAGCGAAGGATCATCAAAGAAAACAGGCAGGAAATAAATTTATATTCCACTCTCGATAACTGGGGAAAACGTACCATACTGAAACAGTTACGAAACCTCCGCTTGGCTAGTATATATAGCAAAAAAAAAAAAAAAAAAAAAAAAACTCCACTCACAACAGGTACCTGAAGGAAAATCAGATTATTCATTGCTTTCCTCTGTGATTTTCAGAAATTTAGATTGTGGTGTCAAAGGAATGTGTAATAAAAAGGGCACAGGTACAGTACTCTGACACCATTTTATAGCACACTGGAATACGCAGATGCCCTGTTCATAAGACTGTGCACTATCGTCGGAGTGAAACTTATGTTTGTTACCACACTGCCATCTGAAATTCAGTAGAGTAATTTTCTGTTGTTATAATGCAACTGACACTAAATCTAATGAATTTATATACTGGCTGTGGCTTGGAATAAGTTCATGATTTTGTGATATGCACAACAGTTGTAAATGAATATTCAACATCACGTACCTTTTCTTCAACCCATCCCCCCTTCCTCTTGACTCTCAAACTGCAGTATCTCGCATACCTCAGCAATCACGAAGGTTTGCATCAAGTGAAATTATGGATGTCCCTCGAAGGTAACAGAATTTTATTTGGAATAAATTTTAACAGGTGTCTTATCGCCCTATAAATGATATACTGTATATGGTCATCGATGCAGTAAGGTTCCATAATTTGTCGAAAAATTTCAGAACATGAGAGTACAGCGGTCATGCCGATCAACTTCCGTGACAGAACGCAGCAGCTTTATCTGGATGTGGGTGTGGGGCCTGTCAGCTCGTGCCATAGCTAGGGTAACAGGGTCCAGTGCCTCCACTGTCTGCAGGTGGCTCAGTCGATGGAAGCACGAGGGACACGTTGGGAACAGGCATCGCACAGGCAGACCTAGAAAGGAAGTTCACTTCAATATCAGTCATAACCGTATCAAAACTTATCGTCATACTGTGCTCCACACTAATGGATTACGTGTGTTTGATATGAATCGCAGAGCAGTATATACAGGGTTTCAGCATAACTGTGGATGCATTGAATATCCTAATCCAGGCTATTACTAAGCTTAACACAATGCCAAAATGAAGCAACGTTTGGTAGAAAAATTGTTTCTTTGCATAGTTAACTTTGCAAACTGCTAATGTTTATAAATTCCCTTACCAACTAAATTAATTAAACAGGCTGTTACCCTAACGTGGACCTCATATTCCAAGGCTGCAATACTGGGTAGAAAACGTAGTTCCTCGCAAACCTTTGCAGAAAATTATTTATCCACGGTAGGATCACTCAAGCAGAAAACAAGAGAACGGTATCAATTTGAACACTATAGAATCTTTCGCTTCTGTTAATAAAGAGCTAAATTGTCTTTCAGTTGGTCTGAATGCATAGAGAATCCCCCGGAAAAATGTTGTACTCAGTCAGTCTTACAGATTTGACCAAGATAATCCATTTATGTCGCGCATTAGGATCAATTATTTAAGGATAAATTATTTATTCTTTGGAAAAATTAGTTTCATTTGCCTTTCTATACCAATGGTTCCATGTGTTGGTCAGACAGTGCTTCACCTTTTACTTAACCAGCATACTGTCTTGAAAATTTGTTTTCAATTTCTTTCAAGGATGAGTCCTTGAATATCATGTCTGGCTAAGAAAGCAATGTACGCTTTATTGTTTTTGAATTGCCAGAATGGATATTTTCGATGTTGATTTTGACTTCACACGCTTTAGACTTGCATTTAAGTTTTCTTTCACTGATAAAAATACTGTAATGTGACTTTTATTCAGCTATAACTTCACATCAAAATACATTCTTTCCTCACTTCTTACCAAACAGATTATCTTACACAAAGGTAGAAGTGGCTTGGCAGAAGCTAGACATGCTTATCAATTACATCTTACAATGTATTCACGCAACCAAACATGCTACATTCATATCACTTCACGCCTTGTGTTGTAATGGGCAGAACGGTCAGGTGGAGTGAAGGCCCTACCGGAATAAAAGGGATCAGTTGTCAAAATGTAACTGGGATTCTTAAAGTGTATTGCTACGAAAGGTAACCTAAATGTGTCATGGACTTTGTTAGCTTATCCTTCGTCCCCGATGCCCAGCTGGAGTAATATAGGACTGGGCACTAATCCCAACTCTGATCATTTATCATTTAAGCACCTAAAAGAGACACTGGCACTGGCTCTTACCCTTTTATAATAGACAGTCTTAAAATGTTCCCACATCACGGCCTCCCACCCAATGTTGAGAAAACAATAGCCAGATATTTCACGCATTCTTTCAAGATTAAGGGAAAATGAACATTTCTTTTCTTCAGAAAGCAGCCGTTAAAGATAAAGCCACAAAACTGGGGTCACATTTGAAACTTAGTGGCGTATGTTTCTCGTTATCTCTCCAGCCGTTGAAGATAAAGCCATAAAACTTGGGTCACATTTGAAACTTAGTGGCGTATGATTCTCGTTATCTTTCCATAGGAGTCAGTGATGAAATAAGCCTAATATAATGAAAATACTAGCTGTACATAAGCCACGTAATTTCTTTACACCTTCTTAACACATAAAATAACATTGTTAAAAATGTTCAGTAAATTTATGGTAACGTTCTGAGTTTTGTGTCCCACTTGTATTAAAGACAACACAACAGTTCAGTGCTTAGTAGCCTTCACCATATGTATGTTATTGGTATCTGTCTGCGTTATATTTTAAAATGAATGCAGATCTTAAAAATGTAGTATCTGAGCAAAATATACAACGTCATTAATACACAATAATTCTTGTCCAGACATTAGTGGTGGTATGATGGCGACTACTACAGCGAGCCTGTGGCTTATTCTAGGAGTTACGTTCCTTCTAGTGCACGCTCGCCTATTTCGAAATTTAGGCAAGTTGACCCTAGTTGTAGTTAAAGAGAATCGATGATATTAATATTTATAGGATTTTCATCTTAGCTTACCTCAGTGTGTACATTAAAATACAAGTCATATTTGGACTGTATGTAATTATTTACGGTCATCTAATTAAAAAAAAAAAAATGCTCTTCTTGGCCTCTATTCCACACACACACACACACACAAAAAAAATGTTCTTGCGCTGTGACAAAACTGAACGACAATGAAAATTTAAACATAAGAGAAGTACTACGTTTGAGGCAATACCATTTTTATAACGTACTCTTTTCCATACATCAGCTGCCCGATTAACTGTAATCTAATGCCTAATCAAGCATAAAATACATACCTGAACCTCGACAAGCTTAGAATGTGTTTTTCATTCACGATTCTGTTCCACACCATTTCAGGGGAGGAAAAAGAATGTTATGTGTTGTGTGCATACCAGTATAGATATATCTACATATAAGTAAGATGTAACTTAATATTTTCTTGGGAAGCAGGCTCATTCCAGTGCATTTTTGTAGGGGCAGAATACCTCAGTGCTATTTTTGTGCTTCACGACCATAGGGTTGGCAGTTAGAGCTCGCACAAGGGCACCGAATTTCTGGTGAGGGACGTACCTTTCTCTACATAGATCTCTCCTTCCCCATCAGAGATTTGTGGTCCATTGGGCCTAGCTCGGGGGATTCACCATCTGGCTATAATGTAACAGTCATATCTAGTATTAGACAACCCTTCTCATTTTCAAGATCGGTTAAAAATACCAATTAAAAACAGGTACCGTCTTGTCCTACAGAGTGCCCTACATCTACTGTAAATCCATCTCTATATTTGTCAGATAAAATTACCGGATCGCTCGAGAGTCGCCGAGCACTGGATATCATGTTGGCCACAGAGCAGTGTTCCTGCGCCTCCATCATCCTGGTGACAGACGACTCTCCATGGACGTTCTCTGTGATGCAAGTGCGTCACTGTCAGCATAAAGCAAAACTTGAGCATTCTTAAATTGGATTAAGGAAGTTAGATTAGATTACACTCGTATGGAAAAAAAGTAAAATCTGTCCTTACCATACATAATATGTAATTCACTCATCCTCTTCCACAAATCTAAAGAACAGACTGAATCTAAACTCCACTTGGCAGGTGAATGTGGCATACATATTGAAGTATTACCATAGAACTGGAGAGCTCTAAGTTACATAAAGATAGTTATTGTGGAAGATATTTTCCAGGATAGGATCCTGGAAAAATCTCTTCTCCAAAGAATGTTAGTCAAATTCAAGATCCATTCATTGTTACATGCTTTACTCTCATTGGAGTCAGTGGTGTAAAATGAGTATAGACCGTCTCTTTGCTTTCTGTTTCAGGATCTAACTGACATACAAGCTCCGTTGGGAGTAGGAGTGTTTGGGATGACAAGTGATGGACAAAATAGCAACATGACCCGTGAAAAACTCTCCCAGGTTATAGCCACTGCTCAACTGGTAAGTGACTACAGCATGTCGAGGCTGATCAAATAGCATTAAGAGGTCGACTAAGGACGTGTGTGTGTGTGTGTGTGTGTGTGTGTGTGTGTGTGTGTGTGCGTAATTGAAAAAACAGATTAAAAGCATCCCTATTTAGAGAAATGAGCTTAAACCTGAAACGCCTTGTTGATTACTTTCTGTAACATTAGCTTCGTCAAGTGTCGTGGTGGGTGACGGTGGTGGTGGTGAGCGAGGACCCAACCTTTCTTTCCGCCTTTGCTGAGTCCTCCTTCAAGAACCACCTCCTGTCCGTGCACACGGTGAGGCTGCTCGCCTTCACTCGCCTCCCTCTCCATCCCCTCCAAACCCTCCACCACCTGCACAAGACTCTATCACGCACCGACGCTCTACTCGCTCTTGTCGACGATGCATTACCAGTCCTTAGGTACTGAACACTTTTTATGGACGAAAGCACTAATGCGAGGTGATATTCCTCACTTTGATACATTGGCTCGTTTTATATTAATTCATTTCATTTTTTTCATATTTTTGTCAACAGGATCAGGGTGCTGTCATGGCTTCCCTTCACTGATCCAGAAACTCGGCCATTACAGGTAGCATCGTGGAGTACTGACCAAAATCTAAGTCAAGTCTATCCACCAAATCTTTTTCCAAAGAAATTTTTGCGGTAAGCTCTTGTTGTCAGTAACTTTCGACGACCAGTAAAATAAAACGTAAATGTCTTTGTCATATGGTCTTTATTCAGAATACGGTAATGTTTATCATTTTTTTACTTGACTAGAGTGTGAATGCAGTCGGCTGGTATAATGGGCAACATTGGATCTATAATATATCTTACATAATTTGAACGCTAGAATTGAGTGGAACGCAACCTCTCTTTTCACTGTCAGCCTAGTGATTTCGTGAACAGGCGCTTAATTTGTGGAAGGTATGTCCGATTTATTGTGAGGATAGTCCTTGGCCACGTCAGACTACAACCTCTTGCTGCAGGTTCCCCCACCGACCCCATATGATGGTGACAGCCGAGGAGTTCCCTTCGCAGTCGGCAGTCATGGTAGACGACCCAACGAAACCTGGCGGCAAGCGGCTTGGTTTTACGGGTACAGCGGAGTATATCATGGAAATACTGTCCACGGTTATGAACTTTACGTGAGCGATTGCTTGCACACCTAATATGCACAGCTGTTTTCTCTGATGCAGTAAAAGACTTCATTGCACTTGTTCTTATTCAGTTATGATGCAAATCAGAGTTTAGAATTCTTTTGTGTTAGTTACACTGACTTTATGTGGAAATAATATGCATCAGTAACATACAACGAAACATTAAGGTGTAGTTATCAGTAGAAATCGGAAAGGTGTTCTGATATTCATCTAGGGCACTTACTGTATGACTCACAGTTCAGTTTAACGACAGTATGGAACAAGGAGCTAATGATAAGACAAGTATTTTGTTGTAACTATTTTTAAAACTCTCTGACAGGTACACATACTTGAGAGCCCCTGACAAAAGTTGGGGCCTGCAGAAGAGTGATGGGACCTGGACTGGCATGCTGGGACTCATCACAGGTGAGGTGAGTTACTACATTTATTCAACTATACAAACTTGTTGACTAGTGTTTCCTAAGCCGAATGAAACCATCTGGCAGAACAAGGATCAGATTCAAATGATAAGTTAGTCTCCTGTTTAGTAATTCTTCAAAGAACTACTTTGTCCATTTTTTTAAGAGACTGAACTTATGTTCAGACTCAGTCAGTCATGCCGGTTTCTGCCAATTACATCCTGCCAGGATAATTAATAAAACAAATCAC
>JAGKTI010013254.1:0-11472 GCA_018397915.1 Birgus latro
TTATAACACAAAAAGTGACAGTGAACTAAACTGGTGTTGTCACAATTATAACTAAGAAAGTGAGTGTTGTAAATAACAAAGTGATACTAATAACTATTTTGTTGAGTGTGATAAATAACAAAGTGCACAGGAATAAATAACAAAGTGATACTAATAAATATTTGGTTTCAGGTATATACAGATCTTTTTACAGTTTAGTAAAAAGAGACAGTGATCCAATATGGCGTCGGACAAGAGGCGCTGGAACCTTGATAAAAGTTCAGAACTGAGGGAGTTCATTGCAACGTTATCTAGTGAAGAAGAGGACTGTAATGATGAAAAAGAGCAAACAAGGGACACAGATGCCAGTGATGGGGAGATGCAAAGGAGAGGCCTACTCCAACCCGACAGTGACAGAGAGCTGGAGTATGTGCTTCACCCCAGGGCAGCTCGCCCTGACCCTGCTGAAGAGGGAGGAGAAGTGGTTTCTTCCAATCCTATGAAAATTCCATCTCCCCACACACTTTCAGCCACACCAACATCGCCAATCCACAGCCCCGCTGACCAAAATGAACCCGAACCTGGCCCCTCACACCAGCCTCAACCTCCATCAACCACAACTGCACATGGGCCTGCAAGGAAGACAAAGCAGTGAGGCAGGCGGGCCGTGTCATGGGACCTCAGGCACCCTCCCTCCAAACGTCCCTGCCACCACACCACACAGGCTGCCACAGCAGCTGTAAGTGGAGGGGCACTGCTGCAGAGTGCTCCTCGCCCTGCATCTCCCGACCTTGCTGAGGAGGAGTCTGATGCAGACAACCCAGAGTATGTGCCTTCCCCCTCCTCTTCTCACACAGACTCACCCCCCAACGCCTTGCCCCGACGCTCCAGCAGGACGCCTTCCAGGACGAGTGCAACAACTCGGGCATCACGGCCCCGACGCCGTCCTGCACGTACTGCTTCAGCAAAACGTTGGCATCATGACAGCACATCTCAGGATGATGGCCAGCGAATTAGACACCATCGTGATGTCAGTCTAAACGCCCTTCATATTGTCGACTTTGGCGTCGCACCAATGTCCAGTGTATCTGGCTTTGAGTGGCAGTGCCAGCCTAGTCACAGTCATCGGTCGCAGACCCCCGCCTGGAACATCATCCGTGAGGCCCCTGGTTCCACCTCGGAGGCACGGGGGGCAACCACCCTCATCTCAGCATTTGACCTCTTCTTCCCTGACGAGGTCATCACCGAGACTGTCCAATGGACAAACCAAAAAATCAGCAATGCCAGGGAGCACTACAAAAAGAAGGACTCGAACGTTGCAGACACAAACCCCCTGGAGGTTAGGGCTTTGTTGGGCGTCCTCCTCCTGTCGGGTGCACAAAGAAGCAACCACCTCCACATCCATGAGATGTTTAGCCCAAAGCTGGGCTCTCCCCCCTGCAGGTCTGCCATATCTGCCATATCTGCCACGAGGTTTAGTTTTCTTGTAGACTGTCTACGGTTTGATAACCATGACACTCGCAAGGAGCACTGGCAGACAGACCGCTTTGCCCCAGTAAGGTCAGTTTGAGAGTGCTTCCTTGAATACTGCAAGCGAATGTTCATCCTTGGAGAGACCCTCGCCATTGATGAGCAATTACTTGGTTTTCGAGGGAGGTGCCCATTCAGGATGTATATCCCAAGCAAGCTAGCAAAGTACAGAGTAAAACTTGTAATGTGTTGCGATAACAACATGAAGTACATGTTTGGGGCAATTCCATAGATCGGAAAGCAGGACCCCCCACCCCAGGGGAACCAGTCCCTGGGACACTACTATGTCAGGGAACTGACGCGACCTTACCACAACAGCAACAGAAATGTTACAGTCAGTAACTGGTTTATGTCAGTTCCCCTTGCCATGGACCTACATAAGACTTGCAGGCTAACCCTTGTGGGCACAATCAACAAACGAAAACCACAGATCCCCCCCCCCAGATGCGCTCACTGGAAGGGCGTTTACCAGGGTCCAGTGCCTTCCTGTACAAGGACCCTATGATGCTGGTCTCATACGCACCACTCAGTATGACAGGGAAGCCAAAGAAACTGGTGCACCGTATTTCCACAATGCACGACCAGCCGACGTTGGGTGACCATGGCAAGCCTGAGGCCATACTGTATTATAATAAGACCAAAGGGGGGGGGGTAGATGCCTTTGATGAAATGTGTGGCACATACTCCTGCAGCAGGAGAACGCAGCAGTGGCCACTCGCCATCTTCTTCGGCCTACTCAATGCTGGGAGTATCAACTCTTGGGCTGTCCACAGTGCCAACATTCAGTCAGCAGGCCATACCCAACTCCATAGGCGGACATTTCTTGCGGAGGTGGCCATGGACCTCATCCGCCCTTGAGCACAGCAGCGGCTCTCTTTCCCCACTCTCCCTTGGTACCTGGTGGATCTCATTTGCAAAACCTTCGACCTGCCCAGCCAAAGTGCGCCCCCACCCATGCAGTACAGGGTCCCGAGAGAGACGTGGCGCTCTTGCGCAACTCCCACTTCAACGGTGAGAGGCGATGCAAGGAGCAAGTAGGTGTGCAGGGCCTGCAAGGTCAGCCTGTGCACCTGCCACCTGTACACATACTGCATCAGCTGCATATGCAAGGGGTGGGTGTAAGAGAGTGTGCTAATATTACTTTCACAATTCATTATTTTCCATCTCATTAATTATCATTTTCAGTAATGTCATATGCTCATCCAATTTTTCATATGTCATTTATTTTTACTTTTCCATTTCCAGTATATATATTTCATTTATAATTTCTACCAATTCTTTACCTTCAAGTTATTTCATAACGTTTCTCATTATTTTTGTTTTGCATTTGTATATTTTCAATATAGTCCACCCTGTTCTGTGTGCGGCCGTGCTGCCCAGGAGGGAGACGATGGAGACAGTGACGAGGACTAGTGCAGGTCGGAAGGAGGAGTCCGACGTCCGTGGCCCTGCTGCCCACTGCCTCCAACCCAGTTAGTACATATTTCATATTTTATTTTATTTATACATTTGTTTGTAATTCGTTCTTTTTTTCTTATTTTTTCATTTCCCTGGCAAGGATAAAATGATTCAGCCACAAGATAGAGATACAGGCCCCACAAGTAGCAGCAACGAGACTGGGAGTGGGTGCAACTTTTTTGTTTTGTTTTTTCTCCTTGCTGAAACATACCCTTCCTTTTACAGCATGGCGCACAGCAACCAGTGCGGCATAAGGCCTTTGGGGACTGGTGCATCCTGGGGACCTCTGGACTCCACGTGTGGGAAGTGTCAGGATCATAGCTCAACACTGTGGCTGGCAGCGATTTTTACAAGAGATACTATTAATTTTATACTCATTTTTTACACATTTTTTCATTTTTTTTTCAATGCTACTTTCATGGCCCAATCTTAGTAACAGATAATTAAGTTTAGAACAGCATCTACTTCATGTATAAAAAATAAGAATAAACTTTGTGCCATTTCCTATAAATATTTTTTTACCCACAAAGTTTGTCTGGAATCCCGTACATGCCTGGTATTAATGTAATACGCTGTATATCTAGGCCTCATGATTACGAACTGGTGCTGGTTTACAGTTTTGAATTTTGTATGAATTTGCGTATTTTACTGGAATTATGGCCAGTTGCAGCATACGAGAAAGCACGAAAGACTCTGTTTTCGGCTCATCACGCAGTCGTCCGGTAAATCAGTTGCCCACTAGCTGTGATGTCATTACGCGTTTTTGGTGCATAAATCCACAAATCCGTCATTGAGCACCCAAGCCTCTGTGGTGACTGTTGCACTTGAAGTTGCAGAAATTTACGGGAAAGCTTCCATCTCAACTATTGATTATACCAATTATGTTATTCGTGTGAAACCCCTGATAGCAAAGGCACAGAAGCATAGGAAATATCCAGTGAGCAAAAGGAATTCCAACACCTACATAGAGAAACTCGCCAGCTTTGACACTTTCTTTGACATTAGTCGTTGCAAATGTTTCAAAAACTTCAATGCATGTGAGAGGTCTGAGTGTCAATGTGCTAGAGCATACAAGATCTCGCCTAAGGAATGCCCTTTCTGGGTTGACCAAGATAGTTGCAGAAAAATGTATATTGGTGGAATAGACAGGAAGTAGACGCCACAAAATAAGTGTGCAGCAAATAGAGTAATGAAAAGGAAGCTCTATGAAGAGTCCACTAGAGATACTAAGCAAATTAATGAAGATGTAATGACAGCATGTACTGACGAAAGTGATGCCTGTGATGAACAATATGATCAATATGTTGATGATGATACTGCAGAAGTACATGGAAGCAAATGGTCAGAAGTGTCAGAACAGGTTAGTCTATTCTGAGCTGAGTCGTGTAGCTGATCGATGTCAAGTAAGCAATAGAGACATCTCCATTGTGAATGCAGCACTGAAAGATATGAATATTCTGTGTGATGAAAATAAAGTTGATCCCAGTAAACTCCGCCGTCAAAGAAAATACTGGAGAGATGTTACATTGCAACAGCATAAAAATTATTTGATGGAGATCGTTTGCATCGGTTTCGATGGAAAAATCGATCAGACGCTCAAGGAAACCTCAGATGGTCAGAGAATCGGGAAGGAAGATCACTACTCAGTAGTAGCTTTTCCTGGCGCCGTTTACATCGACCACCTTTCTCCCGAAAGTGGAAGAGCAGCAGGTATTGCCAAGGAAGTCATGTCTGTCATTCGAGAAACAGATTCAATAGATTCGTTGCAAACTATCGTCTGTGATGGGACAAATGTCAATACCTGAAAGAGAAATGGAGTGATTCGTGAGATCGAAACACAACTTGGCAGACCAGTACAGTGGCTTGTTTGTTTGTTGTATCTTGTTGAAATCGTTTTCCGAAGGTATTTCGAGGCAGTTGATGGTTCGACAACAGGTCCACGAGGCTGCAGAGGAGAATTAGGTCAATCGCTTGAATTTGACCCAAAAGATCTTCCAGTTGTTGGTATGAACATGTTGCTGGAAAAACTTGCATTTTATCTGAAGGAGTTGTGATCTCAGCAAAGATCAGGGCTACCTGTACCGTGCGTGTTTGGCAGTGCAATTGCTAAGTGGAGATACTAATGAAGGTGTGGGACCATCTGCAGAACCAGGACCGCTAAATCATGCCAGGTGGCTTACGAAAGCTAATCGCGTACTGCAACTTTATATGTCAAAGGAGCAACCATCACCAACCCTAAAACGTCTCGTTTCATTCATTGTCAACCACTATGCTCCTGTATGGTTCAGGGTGAAAGCCAACAGCTTGTGTCAGGATGGAGCCAAAAATATCTTCATGGTGGAGCTACTTCAAAAGCTGCCGTTGAAGGATCAGGCAATCATTCGCCCTGTGCTTGCCAATAACAGCTACTTCTGTCACCCAGAGAGTTGTCGGCTGTTGCTGATGAAGATGTTGGCGTACGGTCGATGGCGATCAAGTTGATGAAACAGGCACAGATGAATAAGAATGATGACCAAGCCTCAGTTAGAATATTTGAAAAATCGGCGCTGAAGATAAACTTCAATGCCACGAGTACACTGGGCTAGTAGAAGTTTCTTCTGCCACAGTTCCTCCATTGCTGAAGAACAGACTGGACCAAATGGACGAAAGCCAACCCATCGTACTGGACGTGTACCCTTGCCATTCCCAAGGAGTGGAACGCTGCGTCAAGGACGTCACATCCACCACAAGTAGAGAATTTGGGCACAAAGTATGCTCGTCGAATGTAAGCGATCTCATAGCTTGTTCCCGAAGCGTGAAAGGAAACAAGATTTTTGGTGTGTTCAACTGTTCATGCAATTTCTACTGTTCTTTTTCTTTTTTATGAAATAATGCCTTTCATATGATTTGAATACAATTATTTTAACTGCTACTATTATTTTTAAAGAAGAAAATTTTACACAGAAATTGCATTTTTGTTCATCCGAAAAAATAGCATGTTTCCAAGTTTTTTGAGAAATAACTATTTTTAGATCCAAGTTGCTGGAATGGGCACGTATATATTGAAACATTTTTTTTGTACAGTTACTGCCATTGTAAAGGAGAACCATTCTGACTATGTTTCAACCTGGATACCCTAAGTTGGTTCCTTTTCGACCCGCCCTAATGGACACTTGTTTTAGTGTAACAGGAAAAGTATATGGTGGGATACTTATTGAAAAAACAGAGGAATTAGTTGGAGATGAAGAGGGAGGTTTATGAAAAGAAGCCGTTGTATAGATCAGATATTCATCCTATGGTCTTTAGTGGAAAAGTTTCTAGAGAAGGGAACGAAGCTGCATGCAGCCTTCATGAATTTGGAGAATGCATATGAAAGAGTGGATAGACAAGGAATGTAGAAAATATTAAAAATATATGGAGAAAATGAAAGAAAAGCATCCGGGAGCCGAATGCTAATCGCCCGACAGAATATGCTGTTGGCCAAGTCCAAAATTTATGCCATATCTTGATGCCCTGAAGGTTTCATGTTGGTAGCTCATGCCGTTCTAATGCTGCTAAAGGCGGGCAATAAGAACTAGTTGACCTTTGGCAGCCATTTTGGTGACCTTGACCTTGACCCTGAGTGCCCATTTTCGAACTCGGCCAAGATTTTTGGCCATATCTTGATGCCCTGAATGTTTCACGTTGATAGCTCAAACTGTTCATGACATACAATGGGAACACACACACACACACACACACACACACACACACACACACACACACACACACACACACACACACACACACACACACACACACACACACACACACAGGCAGGCAAAAACATTATTGCTCCTTCCTCTAAAGGCGGGTGATATTGAGCCGTTGAATGCTGTAAAGAGTATGTACGTGGGCGCTAAGGGTTCAGCGGATGTGGATGGTGAACTGAATGAATTTTTCTCTCTGAATATTACATGGTGGGCCACAAAAGGTGGAGCCCACATATCGGCTGATAAATCTGAGAAAATTCATAATTTTGTTCTTCTGTTTCAGATTTAGACTAAGGAGACCATAACAATTGGAAATCAAGTGAGAAATGTCTTGGACATCTGAGCAAAAAACGTTCTGTATCACTACCTATTTAGAGACAAAATCGTACAAAACGGTCCAAGCAAACTACCGCAGGAAGTTTAACATCAACAATTATCCATAGAAGAGCCAAATCTTTCAGTGGGTGAACAAGTTTAAAGCCAAGGATACAGTAAACAACCTTAACAAGAGTGTCAGACCTCCTAATGGCGCGAAGGTGACTGCGAGAACTATAGAAAATGTCAATGCCATGAGAGATTCGGTTGGAAGGAGCCCAAAAAAGTCCACTCGAAGGTGCAGCCAAGAGCTGGGAATTTCCCGTTCCACTTTGTGAAGAATCTTGTTCAAGGACGTTCAGCTTTATTCATACAGAATACAGATCAAACATCAACTCACAGCAGCTGACATGTGCAAACATGTTGTGATGTGCCAGTGGTTCGACGAGAAGATTAGAGAGGACCCTGACTCTCTCGTCAAGGTTTGGTTTAGTGATGAGGCCCGCTTTCTGCTTTCCTGCCATGTCAACAAGAGGAACAATGTGTTTTGGGGCACACAGTCCCCAGATGAAGTGCTTCAGAGGCCCTTGCACTCAGTCAAATGCACAGCCTGGGTCGCCATATCGAAGCACGGCATAATCAGGCCATTCTGATTTGAGGACGACGACAACAGTGCAGTCATGGTCACGAAAGAACGCTACAGTGTGGTGCTTAACAAGTTCTGGATGGGACCTGGAACTCGCCGTGGTGTGAACAGGGATGAGCAATACTTCCAACAGGACGGAGAAACTCCACATACAACAAACATCACGATGGAGTGGCTGGACGAGAGATTCCCTGACCGACTGCTCAGCAAGCCCTGCATTGACCAAATTTGAGTCCCCCAGATTTTTTCACGTGGGAGTTCTTGAAGGACCATGATTACGAGAATCGTCCTCAATCCATTGCTGAATTGAGGCAGGCCATCGCCACCAAGATTAAAGCCATCAAGAAGGAAGAGTGCATCAAAATGATAAACAACTTCGCTCTCCAGATCCAGGAGTGCCTGAGACGAGAAGGCGGTCATTTGGAGCATGTGTTGGAATAAATTCACCTTCTGTGGCAGAGACTTCACCCCTTGACTTTTTTATTGTTATTGTATCACCTTTCAGATAATATAGTCATTTTTAGTGTACCTGGTCTCATTAATAAATTATTGTCAAGTGAATGGGTTCCACCTTTTGTGGCCCACCCTGTATATTGAAACAGGAATGTGTCATGTCTCCATGGTTGTTCAAGCTGTATATGGATGGAGTTATAAAAGAGGTACAAGGTAGGGCAGTGGATGTTAGAGCGACCCTTATGAGAGAGAACAGCATTTGGAAACTTCCTGCTTTGTTGTTTGCAGATGTTACTGTATTGTTATGTGAAGATGAAGGGAAACTGCAAGGCTTGGTGAATGAGTTTGGAAGAGTGTGTAAGAAATGGAATGTAAAGGTGAATGTAGGGAAGAGTAAAACTGTGGTCTTCAAGAGGATTGAAGTCTCTGAATGCACAGTGAGGTTGGATGACAAGGAAATGGACAATGCGAGTGCATTTAAGCAGCTGGGCAGTGTGATGGGTAAGGATGAAAATTTTGAGGAGGAGGTGCTTGGCAGAGTACAATAAGGAAAAAAATTGCTGGTTCTTTTAAAGCATTTATATGAAATTTGGAAGTGAGCATGGAAGTAAAAACGTCGCTGCATGATATTATTGTGGTTCCAACTCTAACGTATGGAAGCGACGCTTGAACCTTGCTGGAAGGACACAAGTCAAGAGTGAGAACTGTGGAAATGAGGAATCTGGGAGAAGCATATGGGGTTACATGGAGGGACAGACTGACAACAGAGGAAGTGAAGAAGTGTTGTAGTGTGGATGTGGATGTGACAGAAATAGTTAGGAGAAATACACTGAGGTAGTTTGGCCATGTGGAGAGGATGGATATCGAGAGACTAACGAGGAGAATGTATGTGAGTGAGGCGCGGGGGGAGGGGGGCGAGGCATGAGGAGGCCGAGGATGAGATGAAGGGATGGCATGGAGAGGTATATCAGAAAGGGGTGTGTAAGCTTTGAGGAGGGCAACGATATGGCAGGGGACAGGGCGACTTGAAGGCAATTACCCCTTACAGGATTATGACATCTGGCTATAAATGGACCGACAGAAGTTTTGAAGCACATGTGAGGATATGAAAACGTTACATGCATTCTGTCGTGTAGTTTATAAAGGCAGTTTGGGGTCGGCTTTCCTTGCGTGATATTCGGGTAATTTATATGCCCATTAGTCCCATATCTTTGTTGGATTGCCAGTATGAACTAAGAAAAGATCATGAGGCAGTGTTGATCCTTTGGTAATTAAAATCGTTCCGGATGTCCAAAATAAAATGAATATATCGTAATTGTGAATAAGTCAAGTTTTTCTCGTTGCTTCTACCATAATGTGTTCATCTGTCAGCTTAACGTCTAAGCTGGTTTATCAATATACATTTGTTTATAAACAGCAAGTGCCCTTTCAGGCCTCTAAAAACCAGTGCTGTCACGATTTTGTACTTTCACTGTTATATTTTTGTGTCCATATATATTTAAGCTGATATTTGGTACTGACTCAGACGCTGGTTTTTGCACATATTCATTCATTCATCCCAACAAGCGAATGATGATCCATTATTATTACCATTAAGCCACTCACCTACATTCCATCCACATACGTTGCTACATTATATATCAACAAAGGCAGCTGTCACTCCCATAGTCATCAGAGCACCGTACGCAGTGTCGATCTTGACTACCATCCTGACTATCTCATATATCAGCACAACCACTACTCATTAACACTACCGTAACTTTTTTCTACCATCACATCCTTATCAATGCCTCTTCCGCCATCACCACCACCACTCTCATTTCCATCATTATCTCAACTGCCACCACAATTACTATCATTGCCAGCACATTTTTAGCATCAGTATTATCTCCCAAATTATTCATTCTACAGGCTACATTACGTATTTGTTATCAACTTTTTCATTATCATCCTCTCAGGCATGAACGACATCATTTTCGCTCCCACCACTATCACCACCACCACCATTTCCGGACGTAACTTACTCCCTCACACCAGCACCACCACCATCCACTCACTCTTCTCCAACTCGTTATTGGATTTCACGAGGACTTTTGGGAGTTTACGAGAAGGTGACGCGACCGTGTGATTGTTTTGTCGAACTGGAGATGGTGAGTTTTTGTCCCAGAGCGAAAAAGGAGACACGAAAATTTAATATCAGAACGAACATCAATATACGCAAAAGTTCTGCTATTCCTGCGATGATCTCCAGTGCCGGAAAACTGAGCTCACAAGAAACTTATTTTGTGCCTGGACTGGTTTTCGTGCGTTTAAAGTTTCTCCATATTTTATCGGGTCGAGGGGGAATTCGCTCGCCTCATGCTGGTTTCGGAGGTAAGAATGGGAGGTGGGGTGTAGCGGTAAGGGGTGGGGTGTAGCGGTAAGGGGTGGGGTGTAGCGGTAAGGGGTGGGGTGTAGCGGTAAGGGGTGGGGTGTAGCGGTAAGGGGTGGGGTGTAGCGGTAAGGGGTGGGGTGTAGCGGTAAGGGGTGGGGTGTAGCGGTAAGGGGTGGGGTGTAGCGGTAAGGGGTGGGGTGTAGCGGNGGTTGTGTGTGTGTGTGTGTGTGTGTGTGTGTGTGTGTTCGATATTGTATAGAAGCATATTCCCTGGCTCTCTTAAGGTGTATATTATTCCTTGTGTGTGGAATGTATAACGGTATGCTATAACTCTTTAAAATTCTTGAAATCACAAACAACCAGTCCATCCTCCTCACGGTTGCTGGGATTTAATCACTGTGTACAGAGCACCTATAGCCGGCGGAATGGTTGTTTATCCCTGAATGATTCCCTGCCGATAATGATATATACTGTATAATGGGAACATCAGCACAGTCGAACTATGACCATATATTTCGTGTTTGCCCAACCTCAGAAGCTGTATTATGTTTTATCAAAGATGATAGTAATGAAACTCAGATGCAGGGAATTTTTCCTGGTTATACTGGGGATGAGGGTGAAGATCGCCTGGCTCTGCCTGAAGGCGTGTCGATGTTGTGTCTAGACACGTTGGCTAGATGGCATTGACGGCTAGGTGGCGATTGTAGCTAGGCAGTGGTGGCGTATAAGTGGTGATGGTGGCTAGGTGGTGGTGGTGTGTACTGTAGGTGGTGATGGTGGCAAGTGGTGGTGGTGTGTACTGTAGGTGGTGATGGTGGCAAGGTGGTGGTGTGTGCGTCGTGATGGTGGCTAGAAGGTGGTGTGTGGGTGGTTATGTGTAGGTGTTGATGGTGGTTAGGTGGTTGTGTGTACGTGGTGAGTGGCTAGGTGGTTGTAAGTAGGTGATGGAGGTGGCAAGAAGATGGTGTGCAGGGGGTGATTGTAGC
>JAGKTI010013254.1:11477-23342 GCA_018397915.1 Birgus latro
GTGGTGTGTAGATGGTGATGGTGGCTAGGTGGTGGTGTATAGGTGGTGACTGGCAAGAAGGCAGTGTGTAGGTGGTAGTGGTATGTAGGTGGTGATGGTGGCTAGGTGGTAGGGTGTAGGTAGTGCTGATGTATAGGAGGGGGTGGGGTGTAGGTGGTGATGATGCCTAGGTGTTAGTGGTGGTGATGGTGGTTAGTTGGTAGTTTATAGATGGCGATGGTGGCTAGGAGGTGGTATGTAGGTGGTCAGGGTAGTGATGATGGCTAGAAAGTGATGTGTGGGTGGTGATGGTGGCAAGAAGTGGGGTATGTAGGAAATGATAGTGGTTAAAAGGAACTGTGTAGGTAGTGGAAGTGGTCAGGTGGTGACGGTTAGGTGGTGGTTGCTAGGTGGTGGTTGGCAGGTGGTGGCGGTTAGGTGGTGATGGTGGTAAGTTGGTGATGTGTGGGTGGTGATAGTGGCTAGAGGGAGATGTAATTTTTTTTTTTCAAGGAAGGATCATCCTGTATTTTGTGTGGGCCAGAATCCCACAAGATTGTTCCCTACAAGAATAAAACGAAAACAAGATAAGAGAGAGCCAAATTCAAGATCTGTTCATTTCGAGATGTCCGGACACACTGCGTTTGAAAGACTGAAGAGCATAGGCAGTAGGAAATACAGGCAGAGAAAGACAGTTACAGAGTTGATCTTTTGCATACATGGAGTGGGAGTAGCGGTTAACTCTTGCATTATAGATCTGGACAGAAAAGGAATGAGAGTTTGTTGCAAGTCAGGTGCTGCACTCAGGCCATAGTGGTGAAGGGACGCAGGCAGACAGTTCAGAGGAACAGCGACCACTGAAGTAGCAATAGAAAAGAGACAAAGATGGAATCATTCGGCCAAGAGACTGAAGTTGAAGGGAGCCAGTATGATGAGGAAACAATAAAACGAAAAGCCTTTGACTCCACCAAGTTGAGAAAAGCTGTATGTGGGGAGCCTTCCCACACATGAGAGTTGTACTCTACACAGGGGCGAATAAATCCCGTGTCCAAAGTAAACAATTGTGTAGGGGTAAAGAAGGCAAGGAGTCAGCCTAATTCATCTATTCTCTTGGAAGCATATTGTACAACAGGGGTAATATGATCTTTCTATGACAAGTCCTGAGAGAATGAAACCCCAAGAATGTTTAAAGATGATGTAGAATTGAGTTGGATATTTTTAAAAGTTAGAGGACACTCCTGAAGAAGATTTTGACGGGTTGAAAGTTGTAAAAACTGAGTTTTTGAAGCATTAAAAAGAGCAAGAACCCAATCAGAGATTATGAACCAAGTCAAACGTTAGGTGTGCCATAGCCTCATCTCTTGTTTGTTGAAGTAAATGCTGAGGTGGACGCTGTAAGAAGTGGATGGAAAGGTGAAGGATGGAGTCATCAGGATTTGAGTGCATAGGGTTACTGTAGATATACACCAAAAAAGGTCATTGACTAATAGTAGGAAACGAGCAGGTCATAGGAAAGAGCTGCGAGGAACACCACTACTGATAGCTCTAGGAGAAGAACGGTGGCCATCTACAACAGCAACTATAGAATGGCCAGAAAGGAAATTAGAAATGAAGGCACAGATAATAGAATAGAATCCGTAAAAGGGCAGTTTGGAAATTACAGATTTATGCCAGATTTAATCAAAAGCCTTTGAGATAAGTGCGATGGCAAAACTTTCGCCAAAGTCCTGAAAGGGGGATGACCAGAAGCCTGAAAGGAAGGTGAAAAGATCGTCAGTGAAGCGTCTTTAGCGGAACTCATACTTACGGTTGGAAAGAAGGTTGTGAGGGGGAAGGTGTTTTAAAATGTTTTTGATATACAGAATGTTAAAGCAACTGGGCAATAATTAGATAGCTGGGCATGGTCACTATTCTTTGGGAAAGGTTGACTGAAAGCAAATTTCCAGCAAGAAGGAGAGAGACAAGTTGACAGTAAAAGAAGAAAAAGTTTTCCTAGGCCACGTGCAAGCACAGAAGCATGGTTCATGAGAACAACAGGAGGGACCTCATCATGCCCATATGAATTGTTAGTAATGTGGCCAATGATTGAAGAGAATACATTAATTGAAGAAATTTTTATGTCAGCCACGAGGAAGTCAGAGAGGGAAGTGATAGAGGAGCAACACCAGAATTGTCTAAGGTGGAACTGGAGGAAAAAGTCTGAGCAAACAGTTCTGCTTTATCAATAGAGGAAACAGCCACAGAGCCATCAGAGTGGAAAAGTGGAGGAAAGGATGATGAGGATTAGAGGTTGTGGTTAGATGGTGGTGTGTAGATAATAATGATGGCTAGATGGTGGTGTATAGGTGGTGATGGTAGTTAAAAGTTGGAGTGTAGGTGTTGATAGCTGCTGGGTGTTAGTGTTTAGGTAAAGATTGTGGCTAAGTGGTTGTGTTTAGGTGGAGATTGTGGCTAGAATGTGGTGTGTTGGTGATGACAGTAGATAGGTTATGGTGTGTTGGTGATGACAGTAGATAGATTATGGTGTGTAGGTGGTGATGGGGGCCAGGTGGTGGAGTGTAGGTGATACTGGTGAGTTGCAGGTAGAGATGGTGGTTAGGCAGTGTTTGCTAGGTGGTGATAATGGCTTGATGGTGATGGTAACTGGGTGGTGACAGCAAAGTGGTGGTGTGTAGGTGATGGTTGCGAGGAGTTGGCGTCTAGGTAGTGAAAATGTCTAGGTTGTGAAGATTGCGTGGTAATGGGGTCGAATATGTGTGCTGATGGTGAGTGGGTGGTGATAAGTGCATGGTGTAGATGATAGTGGCTATTCGGTGTTTTTTAATGTATGGAAGGGGAAACCAAAGGGTCGAAGCCAGCAGGAATGTTCCCTCCAAGAAAAAATGAAAAGATAGCAGAGGACCAAATTCAAGGTCCGTTCATTTTGAGATGGCTGGGCAGGTTTGAAAGACTGAAGGACACTGGCAGTAAGAAATACAGAGGAAAACAATTCCAGAGATGACCTGATACACCCATGAAGGATTTGGAGCAACAGTAACTCTTGTATTAGAGAGCTGAAAAAAATGGGATGAGAGTTTGCTGATAGACAGGTGCTATGCGCCCTCCGTAGTGGTGGAGGGATGCAGGCAGACAGTTCAGAGGAGCGGTGACCATTGAAGCAGCGATAAAAGAGATAAAAGAGATAAAGATGAAACAGTGCGGCGATGAAACGAATGTTAAAAGAAGACAGTAAGAGGGGGAGAATTAATGATACAAAAAGCCTTTGACTTCACCTTATTGAGACGAACTGTATGTGGGGAGCCTCCCCACAAGTGAGAGTTGTACACTACACAGGGGCGAATAAAACCCCTGTATAAATTCACCAACCGTGCATAGGAGAGGAAGGCACAGAATCGACTTAGTACACCTACTCTGGTGTGCAATAGTTGTTTTTCTCTGCTTGGTGATGATGATGGTTTTGGTGTAGTGGTGATGATGCTTTTGTTTACATGGCGGTAGTGATGGTGTTGTCGGGTGGTGGCGATTTCTTTTTTTTAATGCAAGGAAGAAGGAACCAAAGGCCAGGAGCCCGCAAACTGTTCCTTCCAAGAAAAACAAAACAAAAACAGTACAGAAGAGAGCTAAATCCAAGACCCGTTCATTTCGAGATGGCTGAACACACTGCGTTTGAAAGACTGGAGATCATAGGATGTAGGAAATACAGATAGAGGAAGACAGTTCCAGAGTTGACCTGCTGCATAAATGAAGGACTGGGAGTAACGGTTAACACTGGCATTAAAGAGCTGGACAGGAAAGGGATCAGAGTTTGTTGCTAGACGGGGATGCAAGCAGACAGTTCAGAGGAGCAGTGACTCTTGAAGTAGCGATAGAAAAGAGATAAAGATGCCGCAGTGCGGCAAAGAGACAGAGGTTGAAGGGAGCCAGTAAGAAGGAGAGCTAATGAGGCTGAATGTGGGGAGCATCCCCACACATGAGAGTTGTTCTCTGTACAGGGGCGAATAAACCTCGTGTATAAAGTCAACAACTGTGCAGGGGTAAAGAAGGTTCAGAGTCGGCTTAGCACACCTAGCGATGGTTTTGGAGTTGCTATGATGGGGATGTTGGGGTAGTGATGACGCTGATGATCTAGTGGTTGTGATGTTGCTATCGGTTTGGTGGTTATGACTGTAATGTCCATATAGTGATAACTGCGGTGTCTAGATGATGGTGCTTACAATGTTTTGGTGTTTGTACCTAGGTGATGTTGGTGGTGATAATCGTAGCATCTGTGTGGTGATGATGTGAGAGATAAATATGGGGGGGGGGTGTCTTGACTGTGGTGGTAGTGAGGCCTGGGTGGACTCCTACATCACCACCACCAAGCTCCATCACCATTATTCAAACACGACCATCAACATCAACTAGAAACCACCATCACCATCCACACAACATCACAACAATCCAACACCATCTTCACCATCCAGACACCATCATCACCATCTAAACACCCACACCATCACCCAGACAACATCACTGCCTACAAGACAACATTACCATCCAGACACCAACACGCTACACAGCCACACCAACACCATCACTGCTCAGACACCACCGACATCATCAAGACCACCAGACACCTGCACCAAACACCAGAATTACACAGTGACTGCAGCAGCGACCACCCAGACATCACCACCTAGATTCGTGGCTCGCTGATATTGTGCTCCATTTAGACTATTTTCCTACACATGGACAGCATCAGCCTTTATAGCTCAGGTAATAAATTTTCCATTACTGATTCTCAAAGTGACTATTCATGTTCCATGCAAAGATTTAATTTGTGACATGCTTCCTGCTCATCATTTATTTGTTGTATTGGAAATGACACCTCACACAAGACAGGGCTTTATTCTGTCGTAGACGTTTAGACAACCAGGAAAGCTGCTAAGGCTTCCAGCAGCACCAGAACATCATACAAGACAGTACTTTGTTCTGGCATAGGTGTTTAGACAACCAACAGAATTACGAAGGCTTACAGCGCGACCATAACAATGCATCAGCGAGAAGGACGACTGTCTGGGTGATTTTTGTTGTGGCATGCCCTTCCCCGGACTTAAAAACCGATATTGATCTTTTAGTTGTCTTGCAATTTGACGTCCAATCTCATGTGGCTTTATGCCTTCTGCAATATGGCTGAGCCCCTTTCTGTTTATCTCTGTCTTCCTTGTGTTTGATATAACACTCAGCCTTCATGTGACCGGGATTATCACAGTAATAACACAGTATAGGCCTATCTCCCGAATGTGACTCACGAAATGACCTTCCATATTTTGTTTTTTTCTGTGGCACGGCTTCTGCTTGGACTACGTGCAAATTTTTGAGGTGCCTGTGGCCTGGTGTTTGCGAGTGCTGCCTTGATGTCAGATGTTTTATTTGTCTGTTCTCAGGTCACGATCTTATATGTTCTGTACTTGTGCTAGATGTATTCATGGCTGCCGCTGTGTCTGTAATTCTCATCCTCGTTTTATTGGATTGTGATATTTCACTCACTCCTGCTTTGCTGCAATTCATCTCTACCTCGTTCATAAAATATAATAAACATATTCCTGGAGTATAGATAATTGTTTTAGCTGTCTTGAGTACCCCATCAGGTAATTTACACAATGCAGCTACAGAACCAAGCATGTCAACGTCATGCATTGGTGACATCTTGCATTCCCACAAGTTCAGATCAAGAATTCCCTAGACTAAGGATGAAAATTCCCTAGGTTGGACCAAACTCCCAATATCTATTTCCCATATATATAATGTTGAAATAAGAGTCTTATTGTGGTTTTCAGTATTTTTATGGTTTTCTTTCATCAATAATATTTACTATTTGGTTAAACAATACAATTGTGGCAGCAACAAAATAAACTTATCCTTTTGTTTTTTATTACCAGAGTAAACACTCCACTATATCAGTCTTTCAAGTATTTACCGTGTCTTGAAGCTACTGAAGCTATCAAAACATAAATTAACTGCTTAGCCTATTCCACGAAAGAACAAAAAATATATATATATATATATATATACAGTATATACTGTATTTTTTCCAATAGGTTGTTTGTAGTTAATGATATTTTTTGACCTAAGAATGTCAGCATTGATTTGATGAGCTTCTGAATCAGAGGCATTGCTCTTCACATTTCGCACAAGCCTCAGCAGCTTTGGGATATCTTGCAAATTCAGTTTATCAGCAGGTATCCCAGGTGATGCCAATCCTTCCTTTCCATGCAGTAGTCCCACAACACTTTCTCTCTCCAGGCAATTTCTATTTTCTGTCTTGATAAGCTTCAGAGTGCTGAAAAGCCTTTCCACAGGAGCATTTGTAAATGGCAACAACAACATGCACCCTACAACTCTGCGAAGTTTTCATACTTACCACTATTGATGTTTTTTTTCTTTTGTTTTTTTGACCCAGACGTTCTCTCCAGAACTGAATATGAGTGAGATCAGCTTTCAAGATGTGGGACACTTCGATAGCCTGTTTCTGCCATTCCATGTCGACCAGATCTAGCTGAGCGACCTCTTTCAGAAATGCAAAGGCTTCATATACTCCTACCAGAGAAGCAGGATGAACTTCACTGCATTAGACAGAACCAAGAAGTCAAGGTGACTGCAACATTTACTTTTTTTGTCCTTAAATCTCTTCTGTATTTGTTCCACCAATTCCACCATGGAGTTCTTGCAACATACTCGAACTTGCCTTGTTCTCTTTGGATGTTTCTGGCAGCACTCAGAAAGAGCAGCAGTTGCAGCCACACCAACATAAATATGATCAATGTCTACCCTGTTCCTGGGTTCATGAATGTCAGTAGCAAAAGGGTCCTCATGTCTCACAACATCCAATTTGATGAAATCACTAAGAATTTCCTTTAGGAATTTGGTAATTTCTTCCCGTAGAAGTTGAAGAGCTGGGGCATCCTGCTGAAATACAGTGTGAAAAGCATTAAGCCCTCACAGTTGGAAGCTGATAAATTCCACCTGAGCTTTATAGAATTTGTTGTCGAGTGCTTGTAGGATGGTTATAATTGTATTTTAAGGATCAGTCTTTCCTGGTACTTGGTCAGTAAAGTATAACTGAAGAGCTAGCCATTCCTCTAGAATTCGACTTACTACAGTCTCCATCGACACCCAACAAGTCTGCGAAACGTTAAGAAGCTTATGGATAGGAACATCACAAAATCTTTGAAACTCTTTTAAGTTATGAATTCTTTGGCTCGACCAACTGAAATGAGAATGCACATTCCTCAACATGTCTTCCAATGAGGCTGACATTTTTAACCATGCATAAATGAATCATGTGACAGCTGCATCTTATTGTGACAACATGTGAATGATTTCTCTCCATCAGGGCAACTACATTCCCTTTATCACCAAAAATAACCGTAGTGGTGTCAGAGGAGTACCCAGTAAAGTTATTCACTGGGATGCCTTTGTCAAGTATTGATTGTATTATTGCATTGTAGAGCCCATCTGCTGTACTGTTGTGAAGCTACCAGATCAAAAAACCGTGTTACTGTGTTCATTGCTTCATTGTCAAAATATAATTAAAAAAATCCCTAGCTGCTTTTATGTAGACACATCCGTAGTCTCATATGGTATTACACATAATTTTGTTTCAACTTTTCAACTAACTCTTTTGCAAAGTGCAATCAAAATCCCTGTCTAAAGATATCAGGACACTTTGTGTCACCGAGTCTAAGCTGTGTTAATGCATTCTTTTCGGCTGAATTTGCTGCCGTTCGTGACTGAATGAGTCTTACTAAGGAGCTTGCCAAGCTGAAAGAGAGATTATGTTCAGCTATGAAAACAGCTGTTTGTATGTCTGTTCTTTCAAAAAGTTTAGGTTGGATTGCTTCTCAAAAGCATCTTTTAGTGAAGGAGTGTTTTGCTTAGCTTTCATGTTGTTTATGTGCACTTGATTTTGACTGTGTTTAAGCAAAGCAGATCGGTGGCTGGAAACAGTTTTCTTACATACCAATTCTTTCTGGCCAGTCCATTCGGAGCGAAAATTTTGTTCATATTCTCTACGTTTCTTTGGGGCTGGAAAGGATTCTTCATTACTGGATGAAGTGTATTCTAAAGTTGCCATCCTTTCGAACTAATACCTTTAAGTTATGAAATAAGGAAAACATTAAACAAACTTATCCATGATTGTTAGCCACAAATTAATTTTAAGATAATGTTGATAGACAAGAACACTATTGATAGCTTTCATAAACATTCCTCTTGTCTTCACACTAACCTGCGACCCAATGTGGTTTATTTATTTTCATATTCTAGCTGTCCTGCTAGATACGTGGGGTCGACTTCATATTGGCTGCTCCACCGAATGCTTCAGCACCAAGGTAAAACTCAGAGTGGAAGGCACCTCTCTAAACCCTCTTACTCTTCTATCAGAGAGCACTCACATTCTGATCATCCTTTCTCTTCCGCTGATTTTCAGATACTGATCTCACATCTGTCCTACTCTGACCTCATTACTACGGAATTTCTCCTGATTCATAATAAACGACCCGGTCTCACTAGTTCGACTAGCACTAACCCAGTATTCATGCAGTAACTACTTTAACAGGTCAACTCCTTTTTTTTTTTTTTTTTTTTTTCATCTAGCATAGTTAACCTTTATACCGATTTTCTGATTTTGCAAAGAGTAAGCATGCCACTTCTATACTTTACGTCTATTATATCACCTGTTTTTTTTCTTTTTATGCTGGCATATGTGATGTATCTTTGGAAAGAAAAAAAAGGTTTAATATCTATGCTGACATTGTTGTCTTTTAAACTTTTAGATCCACCGATAATGAAGGCTGTGTCTCTAAAATATTTGGAAGAATAAAGATGCTGTTTATCATAACTTTTGTATTACTTTTCCTTCCAAGGATTTTATCTATATATGTGGAAGCAATACTTTCTCCAGGTGGGAAGCGAAGTCTAATAAGGAAGATGAATACCAGCGCTTGGACGAACATCTTGTTTATTTATCAGAACGTTTCGGCTTTAGCCATCATCAGCATAAAATAAAAATTGATATCTTAGATGTACCACAGAAAATAAAAATATTTACATTTCTCAGTCAAATGAACATACAAATTCATTGGAAAGAAAAAAATGGAAAGGATGCGCCTTACCATTATTCAACGTATAGGTCAGCAGTCAGGTATTATTTAGTGATAAAATGTGGTCAGCCGTTAAAAATGCCAAACATGGCTAATAAATTTAAAATTAAGCTGTTAAAAAATGCAGAGTAGTGAGGTGGAGGAGTCACAGACACCCGAAGTTGGCTTGTGGAGGTGGGTAAGGAGAGTCTCTGCTACTCGTCTTGAGTCGTCACGGGAAGTGTGGAAAATGGAGGAATCACTTGTATACACGGGGTGGCATGAGGCTTCAGAGTGTTCACGGATCACTGAATAGCCGGGTTTCGATAAGGGGGGACCCGTTCTGTGTGACCTCCCACGATGCCCCGAGATCCTGGCGGTGAGGTGTCGTTTGCTTTGACCAATATAAGTAGAATTACACCTACTACACTTAAACTTGTACACCACCGATGACATTAGAGAATCGTGGATGCGGTCCTTGAACTTTAATTGGTTGGATAGCACAGTTGATAGTTTAAGTACTATCCTCAATGATACCTGTGGATAATATTCAGAGATGAGTTTCCTGATTCTATTCTCTACTCCAAAGGAACGAGCCCCAAAAAAGGTGTTACAAAGCAAACGAGAGCTTTAGGAGCAGTCTGAACTTGTAGGGGAGGGGACAGTATTTTGTTTAACCTTTTTCCTATGTGTGTTTGGGTGAAGTGTAAGGGAAAACCATTTAGTTTTAACATGCTTCGTCAATTATTTAATTCCAAGTGAAAGTTTTTGTAAGTTGAACTAATGTTAAATGCTCTAGTTACCCAAGTGTATATCATGTTCTGTTTAAATTGACGGGGATGTTAGAAGTGAATTTAGTTGTCAAACCAGTGTATGTAGGCTTACTATAGACGGAGGTGCTAAATGAGTTATATATTGTTACATTCCTGTCCCCACACTGCCACAGGTTCCAACAGCAGTAGTGGAGTATAGGAAGGACTGCCCAGTGAGTTATTCTTCCTATGGTCAGCCTTTAGGTGTACAACACACAAGATCAGCTGAGGCGAAGATAAACACTGGCTTCTTAAAGCTGGCTGTCTTTATTTTCCAAATACAGTAATTCCACTTAATGCCTGCTAACTTCAATTCACTGTTCTCAACCACACTGAAGCTATAAAAACTTTACTAACTACAGTTCCCCTTAGTATTTGACAACACTTCACAGTTAATACTTGTCAACACTTCACTGTTTTCACAAGTCCCGAAAATATACAAACTTCAGTAACACTTCACTGCTATACAAGTTCCGAAAATATACAAACTTCACTGATACTGCACCGGCTAAACTCCACTCAAACTGACTGAGGCCCAACTAAAACTTAAACCTTCAAAACTTCCTACACTCTCATTCTCTATACTTATATAACCTTGCATTAGTCAGGAAACTTCTAGCATGATCTCGACGGTGCGACAGTTAACAGTTGCCAACTAAGACACAACCAACATACGCCTGTCTTCTTACGTTACATAACACTCTAAATCATTTACCAAACGAACTTAAATACATAATTTAACGAACAATCACGTAAATAAAACATTATAGAGAAAAAGAGTATAAAAATTAATGCAAACTTACGAAATAACTATGCTCACTAACAGCAGGCAATCTGGCAAATTTGACTCGCACAGCCAAACGCCCAAAATCAGCGAGATGCTTCTCGACTTCCTAAATGGCAAATCCCCCTTCGTAACACTACCCCCTCCCTAGTTCTTAGTCGTCTCGACAAAACTGCACAATATATACAAACATAAACCTTAATCCTAATGAAACATCTAACTATACACAAAAAAACCTTTCAACTTATCAGGTCTTCTTCTGTGCCACTTCTGACGACGTCCTTGATCCTCCACACAGTCCACTCCTCCTGGAAGGTCTGGGTCCTCTTCCTGATTCACTTCTTCCCTCAGGAAACTGTCATCCTCCTCTTGCACTTCAGCTCCGTGGTCCTTCTCAACACCCCCGGCTGGAGGAGAGCATGATCCCTCGGAGACACCCCAGCTGTACTGTCCTGGCCCATGGTACTGCCACAGACGATTCACGTGTACCACCTTTGGGCGAGACTTCCTGCCTACCCGAGTCCGATACGTTACGTCTGACAGGCGGTCCAACACAGTATAAGGCCCGTCTCATGGGCTCTGCAGCTTCGGTGACTGTCCCTTCTTTCGCTGAGGATTGTATAACCAAACTTGATCGCCATCCTTGAAGCTCACCTCACTTGCCTTGGTATCATACATGCACTGCATCATCTCTCCTGAAAACTTCAGGGCTCCTCGCACTTGATGATGTACCTCAGCTTGCCTTTCTTGAAGGTGCTTCGCATAGCCAGTGGTGTCTGTAGGCAGCTCTTCACCAGGTAGTCTTCCTATCAACAAGTCAACGGGTAAGCGTAACTTGTGGCCCAACATCAGTTTTGCAGGGGTGTAGCCGGTAGACTCATGGGATGCAGAACAATATGCCATCAACAACTCAGGTAATTTCTGGTCCCATTCTGTTTGTCCATCTAAGCAGTACTTGTCCAGTTCTTGTCCTAGGGTTCAGTTGAATTTCTCCACCATCCCATCTGACTGTGGTCTTAGTGGGGTCGTCCTGGTCTTCCTGATCCCCAATAACTGGCAGCACTCACGGAACACAGCAGACTCAAAGTTTCTACCCTGGTCTGAATGTAGCTCTTGTGGCATCCCAAAACGACAGAAGAACTGGTCAACCAACACCTGAGCAACAGTC
>JAGKTI010013255.1:0-23341 GCA_018397915.1 Birgus latro
ATCTTTCATGGAAAATTAGGTAACACCCGGAATATCGGGAAAAGTCCCAGTTTTTTTACCTTTGGTGATTATTTAAAAATTATCAACTGATTGGAACCATACTCTTTTAGGCAATGAGGCCGCCTTAAGGCAATTTGGCAGTACAATTTCAGCTTGCTGACTTAGTCGTTTTCTGAGATTGCTTTTTGGATCCGTATTTTTTATTGCATGAAAAATATCCAGTGATCCTGTTGATGGACTGCCATCATATTTGGCCAGAAGATGTCGCCAGTTAGGCGATTAACCTGACAAAGTTTGAATGCTCTAGGCCAATGACCCTCCGAGTAATGGCCATTTACTCTTAAGCTGAAAAAGTAAAAGAATATTTACTTTTGTTACCTCAAAACTCTGTTCTCTCTATAGCCTCTAAAACTGGACTTTGCCTCACGAAGAGTGATCAAAGACAAACGTTTATCTAAGCGCCATCTGTAAAACGGTATCACCTGCTGCAAATCTGGGTGCGAAATATTCTTCAGAGGGACCTTGATATGCAACAACATAACAAAAAACATAAAGCACTTAATATATAAAAGCCTATAACCATAGCATATTCTATATTCGATATTGTAAAACCAATAGATCAGACTGTGAATAACATCTGGAAGTCATGGTAGCAAGGATCTAAAACCGTAACAACAGCGTGTTAATTTATGAACTAAAGCTAATTTGGTCGTAAGCTTTGCTTCAAGAAATATGGATAGTAATTAATCTCCAGAAGTAATAATACATGTGTATCTTCCATTTGTGAATTCACACTGGGACTATAGTAAATAGAACAGTTTTGGTGAAATGAGAAACCTGTACTTTACATAGGAAAAATCATCCAATATATTACCACGATGCCGGGAATCGAACCTGGGACTCTCAGGTGAGAGCCAGGCAGCATACCACTACACCACAACCAAGTAAAAGTTAACTCACATTGTCACAATCATGTAACCAATGTCCCTCCGCCCCCGCTGTGGGCATGACGAGGATGAGCTAATCCTTTGGCACTCGGGCAAGATTGTGACAATGTGAGTTAACTTTCACGTGGTCGTGGTGTAGTGGTATGCTGCCTGGCTCTCATCTGAGAGTCCCGGGTTCGATTCCCGGCATCTTGGTAATATATTGAATGATTTTTCCTGTGTAAAGTACAGGTTTCTCTTTTCATTCTGACTTGCCGTAAGTGCTTCGAATAGATTGAAAGCATCTACTTGCCCGAGTGCCAGAGAGTTAGCTCATCCTCGTCATGCCCACAGTGGGGGCGGAGGGACATTGGTTACAAGATTGTGACAATGTGAGTTAACTTTTACCTGATTGTGGTGTAGTGGTATGCTGCTTGGCTCTCACGTGGGAGTCCCGGGTTCGATTCCCGGCATCTTGGTAATATATTGGAGGAAGAGTTTGGTGTTTGAATTGAATGGTAGAAGGTCCTGGTCGTTTCGGCCGCAAGACATTTAGGCCGTAATGTCCAAACACCCTAAACAACATATGACCTAAATTGTATACAGTTTAAATACCCAAACTTCATCACGATGACATTGCTGAAATTAGGTTATGGCCGATACGACCAGGACCTACGGTAGAAAGGACATTCACAAAAAGAGTAGGAAATGATGAATATACAGAACAGAGAACAAAGAAGGAAAAACCTGGGAACATGAAGGAAAGCAAGAAGAATAAGGTCATCATAAGATTTTATGACAAAACGAAGGATAACAGAACTACTGTTTTAGCCCTCTGTCTAATGCTTTTCTCAGAAGCAGCACCTGATGCTCTATTATATTCTTACAATCCCTGAGTACTGCTGAGAGATCCTGTGAAGAGCACCAGAATGGAGGATGACCTGCTGGCAAACCCTGGAACCTGACAAGTGAAGGCTTCAAGTCTCACCATGTAGAAGCCAGTACCAAGACTCCAAGTGATGCTTTAATATCTTCTGAAGGAGATGCACCAGTAAAAGAAGCACCACCAGACCACATCTAAACCTTTTACTTGGCGGCCCCATCCATGCTTTACAGAAGGAATTAATGTCTCCCTGAGTTTGATATCTCCTAAAAAAGGCTCAGCAGCATGCTTGACCCTCCCAGGGAAAGCATAGAAATGCCACTCCCAGCAAACCACGAAAGGCGGCCCGCCACAGACAACAGAGCAGGAGGAGCAGTCAGAGAGCGGGGCAGGCAACCAACCACAAGCCTGCATATATCCACTGAGGAGTCTGTCTCTGCCACTGACCTCTATAGTATGGAGGGGCTATCTCCGCAGTGAGAAGGTGACTTTGGCCGCCACACTGAAACACCTGCACTCGTCGCCTCCACCATGGTAAGGCAATTGGAGCGGTGGTTTTAGCTTGCTGTTTCGCTGTTGCTTACATAAGCTGAGCAGAGGCCGATGGCAGTATATTTTGATTGTGCATTGGACCATGGTACTAATGTATTGATGTAAAAAAACAACCACTTACAAATAATAAGTGATCAGTACATTTAAATTTAAGGGTTTATGGATATATGAAATATTTGAGGAACCATTATTAGTAATACATTTTAAGACACAATAACAAATGGACCTATTATAAAAGAGTGTCCACACTATGACTTGAAGATGGGTACAAGATATACTTGGTAGCGCTGACCCTTCAGTTTATGAGACATCCAAATTCTTGGGCTCTGAGAATTTTCTATTATATTTTCTGAGAAGTAGAGTAGGGTCATGCAGGAGGTCGACAGAACACCTTACTGTAGATGTTGGTCCTTTATGTACTGCTTCTCCACACATGCTAGATGACAACAGGAAGATTGGACCTATTTCAAGTCTGGGCAACACTTGAAAAATACTTGAAAACCAGACAATGGCCATGCTGGACACAGTGTCAAACGTCAAATACTCTGCCAAAACATGGTTGAAGTCCACTCCCAGACTTATATCAAGACTTGCACCAAGACTTGCATCATACCTTACTCCAAGACTTGCATCAAGACTTGCACCCCTGAAAGCATTAGAGCTTTCAGGTGGTTTCAAGCAAAGTAATAAGAAAAAAGTATTATACTTTAATGTGAAAAAAAAAAACTTTTCGTAGGAATGCGAGTATTTCAAGGAATTAGATAATGCAGCTGCCCTTCGACCACCCTAACGTCTAGGTGTTAGGGTGATACTGCATAGGATAAGAATTTACCACCTTATTTCATAATTACCAAACAGTTTTTAGTATCACGGTGGTGTACGTGACTGGCTGGCCTTTTCCCAGAGTGTCAAACTGCTGACAGCAGCTGTTTCTGCCTCTCCTCACACAAACAGTTGCTCTGTACTCTTCTCATATTTCAAAATTTCTAGAGCAGATTTGACTTTCAAAACGTTACTGACATAGTACAATACAATCAAAATACCTTTTCGGGGATTAGAAGTAGATGCAGCTTCTCATAATGGGGCTAGGAGAAGGAAAGCCCCAGACAGGAGGCTGTGACCTTAAATTCATATACAGAGAACACAGACTCTCCCCTCAGAGTGCCCCACCTTCCGTTAGGGATCCTTACGATAAAAACTTTTAAACTACCTATGATATTTTTTTTTAGAAATGTGGATAAATATCACAAAATATATATGGAACTCACTGGTAACATATTAGTCTCAAGTGTCAACGTTCAGCTGAAAAAAAAAAATACTGAAGCGACGTAAAGAATACGCATCGCGACGAAATTTGATAAAAACATGAGACATTACATTGTAAGATGTAGAAATATTATTGGCATATACAGTATTTTCAGCCTGTACATCTGACCATCCTCCCTAAAATTTATTACTTTTGTTGAGATGACACTTTGAAATGTAACAATTGAAAATGTGAAGATAATCACTACTGAGGTAGTCAGACAAATAATAAAAAAATGACCTTGGGCCAGAAGATACTTAACCCTTCGTTAGTCAAGTGGGGTGTTTTGGCACCCCATTTTTTTTTAAAAAAGCTCATATTTCCTAGCCAGTAATTCAAATATTTCTCTCCGTTCCAGTGCTCTCCTGATTAAGTGAGAGGGGGAGCATGTGGATTGGTTTAGTCCTGCCTCTGCTGTAGTGAGAGTGAGGGACACTCCCCCCCCCCTGGGGTGTCCTGTCACCCCACCAAACTAACCATTTAGATCATATTGTGATATAGATTGTTTTTTAATCTTATTTTTGCATATTGTTTATCATTATACTGATTTTAAAAATCACAGAATGTATTTTCCTTTGTGTGTTTACCTGGCAAGTGAGATATGAGTCCATTTGTTATTATTTTACTGCTATTATAATTTACTGTATTTTATTATCATAAATTAATAAACACCACCTACAAGGCATTCAGGCTTTTCAACATTGATTGCAGAGATATGCTGAAGCGGCAATATGAATATATTTTACATGTTAGTAATACTACATGTATTTTTGTATTGGGGTGTTGTAGTACTCCACCAGACTAACAACGTTTAAATACCCCACATGATTAACGAAGGGTTAATTAAACAAAAGAGAATGTTCTCATAAAAAAAACATGGGTGTTCTTAAAAAAAAAAAAACAGGGAAGGGATTGTGGTATAAAATTGGGGATTACTGGGAATGCTTCATTGTAAAAAGGTTTGGATTCATTATGACCGTTTCTGAGTTCTTTGTTCGATTTGTTCGGGGTCTTGTGCTTCGTGTTCCGAGGCTTATGTTTAAGGCATTTTAGCATTCTAGTCAGATAGGTCCTGGCTGTATCGGGGTAAACACCTACCTGTGTTTCTTGCTAAGTAAAGCCTTTTGAAAGAAGGTACTTTTTAGGTCATCTTTATGACAATTTACTTAGCAAGATATTCTTTCATTCACTGCCGACACCGACACTAAGTTACCGAAGATGAAGAAGTTGCTACGACCTGAACGTTTTAATGGAACTCAAGATACTACCTCTGCACAGTGGAAACATTGGTTCTGTACCTTCACTAATTTTCTCGAGTCCGTGAGTGGTGACACTGCACCAGCCAAGCTCAAGCTCCTCTTTAACTATGTGTCCCCTTCAGTCTATACTCATATTGCTGATTGCAAGACCTACACTGAGGCTATTGAGGTACTGAAGGCTGTTTGTGTGAAACCTACAAACGTCATCTTTGCTCGGCACCAGCTCTCTACACGGAAACAGCTACCAGTGAATCATTAGACCAGTTTCTACAGTCCCTGAAGCTGCTATCCAAGGAATGTGAGTGTAAGGTTGTGACTGCTGATTCTTATACCCAGGAAGTCATCCTTGATGCTTTTATCTCTGGTCTCACTTCATCTATGATTCGTCAGCGACTCTTGGAGAAAGAATCTCGAACTCTACATGAAGCTGTGCAGCTTGCTCAAAATTTGGACTTGGCTCAGAGGAATGCCGAAGTATATGTTACTCCCCAACTCCTTGAAAACTATTCGGCTACAATAGACACCTCGACTTCTCCTAATGAAGTTAATTCGTCCTGTCCCAGCTTAGAAGCTGCTGAATATATAGGGACAGCTGCTGCCTCCAAACCTTCATGTTTTTTCTGTGGTCAGTCCCGTCACCCTCGAGCTCAATGTCCTGCTCGGACCGTTGTATGCTACAGATTTGGTAAGAGGGGTCATTTTGCCGGTGTGTGCAGATCTTGGAAGGACAGGGCGAAGCGTGAGTCTGTAGCTACCATTTTGGCTACTATACCTACTGCTTTTACTCCACCCAACGGATCTACTGCACCTACTCCACCCTTTGGCTCTGCTCCAGCTACAGATCCAGTTATAGATGCTGCTGCTTCCCCCAAACAACCATGCTGTTCTAGTGAGTCTGTAACTACCATTTTGTCTACTATATCTACTGCTTCTACTCCGCCCAATGGATCTACTGCACCTACTCCACCCTGTGGCTCATCTGCTGCAACCCCGGACCCGGTTATAGATGATGCTGCCTCCAAACAACCATGCTGTACTAGTGTTTCTGTAAGGTGAATAATGTCAATATGTATGCTCTGATTGATAGTGGTAGTGATTCTAGTCTTATGCAAGCTGAGGTAGCTGAACAACTGGGCCTGAACATTACCCCTTCTAGGGCGACCGTAACTATGGCATCTTCATCCCTATCCTCACATACCGTGGGGCATTGTACTGTTAGCCTTAATGTACTTGGAAATGAGTATTCAAAATCTAAATTGTCTGTTCTTCCTCATCTGTGTGCTAAAGTAATTCTGGGAAAAGACTTTATGAAGAGGCATAAATCAGTGGAATTTGACCTTCATGAACCTAGACCTAAGCTACCTGTTTGTGTAGTTGCTTGTATGTCCTTGGATCCTCCTTCTCTGTTCCCTAACTTGACATCTAACTGTAAGCCTGTGTCAACTATAACTCGTAGGTTCTCTGAGTCTGATGAGGATTTCATTCTTGAGGAAGTTCAATCCTTGCATCGTGAAGGGATAATAGCGAAGAGCCAGTCTCCCTGGACAGCTCATGTTTTAGTAACTAGGGGTGATCGCCATAAGCGCTGCATGGTAGTTGACTATTCTAGGACTATAAATCGTTTTACATTGCTAGACGCTTTCCCAACTCCTCGCATTAATGACTTGGTCCACAAAATGGCAAGGTAAAGGGTGTTCAGAAAGCTTGATCTTAAAAGTGCTTATTATCAGGTTCCCCTCAGGGATGAGGAAAAATGTACACTGCTTTTGAGGCTGATGGGCAATTATTTCAGTAACTAGGATCCCATTTGGTCTGAATAATGCTGTGTCTGCTTTCTAGCGTGTGATTGCTACTTTGATTACTGATAATAACCTGGAAGCCACTTATGCTTATATTGATGATGTTATAATATGTGGATATGGGCAAAAGGATCATGATCGTAATCTTGAGCGCTTCATGAAAGTTGCTTCTAAGTATAATCTCGCCTTGAATGAGGCCAAATGCCAGTACAACTTTACTTAAACTACCTAGGATACTATATATCTAATGGAACTGTACGCCCTGACCCTGGACATCTCTCTCTGAGGAACTTGCCTGACCCTTCAGATGCTGCCTCCCTCAAGCGTGCTTTGGGCCTCTTCTCATATTATTCACTTTGGATTCCCAGTTATTCTAGTTGTATTCTACCTCTCTTAACCTGCCCAGTCCCGACCAATTTTTTACCCAACACACAATCAGAACCCGACCGATTTTCAACTTTTTTTTTCTTCTTTTGACTCAAACCGCTTTTGGTGAGAAACATCGAATATTCATAGAGAAATCGCTATCCTGAGCTTATAAATGTTGCTACAGGTGACGAGTCAGCCTTACCTTTTGTTCTCTCTCAGGGATTTGGCTTCAAAGAAAACGAACTATGGGAGGGTAAACTAATTCAAGCCACTTTAAATTACATATTTGATTATTTATTTGGTACGAATTTGTGTAGTACAAGATTATATTGGTTTTCACAAAATTATATACGCATTACAAGCATTGCTCAGTCACCAAACACATCCACACATAGCACATTCCTTTGACATTACTACCTCGTCATTTCTGTTTGTTTCTTGCTCCAATTTCTTTATTTCTTTGTCCTCCACCTCAGGAATCACATTCACCGTGAATTTCGTCATTGGAGAGACCGTGGGGCAACATGTCTTTACTGGCCAGGTTACTGCTAACAGGTGAATAGCCGAGTTTGGGGGAAGGGGGGGAGGGGGTTCAGGTGGGTCCAGGCAGTATCCCTGCTTGAAAGCAGGTAGAGGAAGGTCTCCCACATAAGCTTACCAAAAATCACCCGCGAATCTTGAAAAATGTGCACACGACGGGCCTTGCAATCGAGTGACGTACAATGCGCGTCGGTGGGTCTGAGCGTGGCAAAAAGTAGTGACGTGCATCGTACGTCAGTGGGACTCGGTGGGTTAAACTCAGTCATTTCCCTTGGACTCCCACGTAACTCGCTGCTTCAACTCCTTGAAAGACGAGACTTGCAAAGCGTCTTTGGATGCATTTGATGAGACTTTGCCTTTACAGGTTGAGACTGATGCTTCTGCTACTTCTTTGGCTGCCACTCTTTCTCAGCAGGGTCATCCGGTAGCTTTCTTCTTGAGGACTTTGACTAGCTCTGAAAGGCTCCAGCCTTCTGTGGAAAGAGAAGCTACTGCCATCATTGAAGCACTAAGTGGATATTATTTCTAACTGGCAGGAGGTTAACTATTGTCACTGATCAGCAGGCAGTATCTTTTATTGTTCAACTTTCATCACTCATCCAAAATTAAGAATGATAAGATCTTGCGGGGGCGACTGGAACTCTCTGAATACCTGTATGATACGGAATATCAAACCGGAGTTGAGAATATTCCATGTGATACTCTTTCCGTGTTTGCAATGCCACCTCTAATTTTCGCTTTGTTTCCCTAGAAGAGATCTACATATCACTTTGTCATCCTGGTGTCACTAGACTATACCACTTTGTGAGGGCTAAAAATCTGGCTTTTTCAGTAGAGGATGTGAAAAGAGTTTGTTCACAGTGCTCTGTCTGTTCTGAATTGAAACCTGTGTTTTTTCAGACCACCCTCAGCTCATCTCATTCATGCTATGCATCCCTTCGACCGTATCTCTATTGATTTTATAGGTCCTAAGCAATCCTCTACTCGCAACAAATATCTTCTGGTTATGGTGGATGAATACCCTAGATTTCCTTTTGCATTTCCTTGTCCAGACATGCCAGCTCAGACTGTTATATCTTATTTTCTGAAGCTGTTTTCTCTGTTTGGTTGCCTTTCCTCTATCCACTCTGACAGTGGACTGCAGTCTGTATGCAAGGAAGTTTCTAGTTTTTTCAACAAGGTGTAGCTATGACCCATTCCACCCCCTATCATCCTCAGGGTGACGGTCAGTGAAAGAAGGAGAATGGGACTATATGGAAAGCTGTGCATTTGGCTCTTAGATCTCGCAATCTTCCCGAGACTAACTGGGAACTAGTACTAGACAGTGTTCTTCATTCTATCGGGTCTCTTCTTTGCACTGCCACTAATCAAACCCCTCATGAAAGACTGTTTACTTACCCGAGGAAATCCTGAAATGGTTACTCTCTACCAACCTGGCTTTCCTCCCCTGGGCCTGTTCTCCTGCGCAAGTTTGTCCACAAGTCTAAGTCTGATCCTCTGGTCGAGCCTGTCAACCTTGTGAAATCACTCCTCACTATGCCCGGGTCCGCTATCCTGACGGGAGGGAAACTACCGTCTCCATTAGGGACCTGGCACCTTCCCCTGAGGCTCTGGTGCCCTCTGGGGAGTCTCTACCCCCTATGTCTGATCAGCCTTCATAGAACGAAGTTACTGCTCAGGGTTCGTCTGTGCCAGTGCCAGATCTTCAGACATCACTGGAGAAGGATTCTCTCTTTCCCCTACAGGCTTCCTTGGTTCCCGACGAACAGCCTACTTCTAGCATGCCGGAACCTGTTCGTCTTTCTACCAGAATTTAAAAAAAAACTGTAGATAGGCTTACTTACCACTAGTTAGATTTGTAAACTAATTTTGTATATGTAATTGTAAATAGATTTAATTATTGAATTGTTGTATAAAATATTTGCTTGGAACTGTATTAGATGGGGTGAATGTGGTATAAAATTGGGGATTACTGGGAATGCTTCATTGTCAAAAGGTTTGGATTAATTATGACTGTTTCTGAGTTCTTTGTTCGATTTGTTCGGGGTCTTGTGTTTCATGTTCCGAAGCTTATGTTTAAGGTATTTTAGTATTCTAAAGTCAGATAGGTTCTGACTGTATCTGGGTAAACACCTACCTGTGTTTCTTGCTAAGTAAAGCTTTATGAAAGAAGGTACTTTTAAGTCATCCTTATGACAGAGATATTGTACAAGCAATGCACAGACAATTTCCTCACTAAACTGGCTTCTTGTATATCACAGGACACAGTGTCTCTTAGAGACACATCGCAGGGATGTCATAGTCTGATTTTCCCAGGGTGCCTGTATCCTTTCCCAAAGCAAAGTACCAGACTAGTCAATTAATGCACGCTCAGAAGACTGCACTGAGCCTTGGCTAGGAAACGTCATACAATTTCATTTACTATTCATACTCTCCACTAACATACTACCAGTTATACAAAACTTTCCTAGCAGAACTACACAATTCCTTTAATGAGGGGTACTCAAAGTCAGCCCACGCCCCAGTAGGGCTGAATGGAAAAGGTCAGCAGCCTGTTAAGTGTAACCTGTCTCCCACAGATTATCAAGTAAGAAAACAGACTTATGAAAATCGCAAGTGAATAAGCCATCACCCAAATACAAACTTCAGAACAATTCCCACTAAAAATCAAAGTACTGTATATATAATTGCCTGTAAAGTTACGTGAGCACCATTCAAAGAACATAGCACCTTCACAGTGGCTATCTATTAAAGCCATTGATTCCTGAGAATCAGTTAACTGAGTACACAATTGAGTACTTACAAATATTGTGTAACTAATACTATCACAGTTCAGCATACCTCCTGCAGGAATACTATTTTACACCTTAGGACAATGGCCTTCCTTTACAAATACTGTACTTTCAAAACAATCGTACATCCAAAGGTTGTCCTAACTCTGAAGTTTCTCGATCAGTCTTCATGGAGGTTTCCTCACTCTTGGCTGAGATCCAGTGGCACAGTCCCAACCCATGTCATTATACTCTTGCACATGTTCCTGTGTTTTAGTGAGCCACTCTTCAGTTCACAGTATTTCTTTACCTTGTCGGCTGCTCAATAGATCACCACATCGACAGACATATTCAACAGTTGATATGCCAAACTATTTCTCATAATTTCCAACACTCAGAATGGTCCAAGCCATTTTATGTTCAACTTTCGACTTGTACCTTGTGTTAGGAAGAATTCCGCCACAGTATTCCTTGCGTGTCGTAAAAGGAGACTAAAAGGAGCGGGGTGAGGGGACTAGGGACCTCCTCCTCTGTTTTTTAGTTCCTAAAAAGAGACAGACCAGAGAAAGGGATGGGGGATCGAGTTGTCCCCGTACCCTGAAGGTTGGGTCTATGAATGTGCGTGGATGTAGTACGATTGAGGCTAAAAGGGAGGAGATTGGAAGAATGTTTGTGAGAAGAAAGTTGGATGTGTTAGCTCTGAGTGAAACAAAGATGAAAGGGAATGGTGGGTCTACGTTTGGATGTGTGAATGGATGATTGTCAGGTGTTAATAGAGGAAGGGCAAGAGAAGGTGTGGCCTTGTTAGTGAGCCCGGAAGTACAGCAGTGTGTGATTGAATGGAAGGAGGTGTCATCGAGACTGATTTGGGTGAAAGCGAAATTTGAACATGAGTTGTGGGTATTTGTGAGTGCATATGGGCCTGGTAGTGAAAGGGATGAAGAAGAGAAGGAGTCTTTCTGGAATGATGATGATGAGTGTTTGCAGAGCTTTGGAGCGAATGTGAATGTGGTAATGATGGGGGATCTGAATGCTAGAGTGGGAAATGTAGCAGTTGAAGGTGTAGTTGGTATGCATGGTGTGCCTGGAAGAAATGAAAATGGAGAACGAATGATAGGTGTGTGTGTTGAGTGAGAGATGGTGATTGGGAATACCTTGTTTGAGAAGAAAGATATTTATAAGTATAAATGGGTGAGACAGGAGGGTGAAAGGGTTGTTGACAGAGCATTGATGGACTATGTGGTTGTGTCCAGGAATGTAATAACAAGATTGTTGGATGTGAGAGTTTTGAGAGGGGAGGGTGGAGGTATGTCTGACCACTACCTGGTGGAGGGAAAGTTGAGAGTAGGTAAGAGATAGGTGAGAGCTAGGAGAGTTAGGTGTGGCAGGGAGGTTTTGAAAGTGAGTGAGTTGGATAAAAGAAAGAAAATGATAGAGTATCAGGAGAAATTGAGAGATCAGTGGAATGCAGTGAAAGATCAGGAGAGTGGCAGTGTGCAGGAGGAATGGCAGTTGTTAGAGTGCTGTGGTGGGGCATCCAGAAGACGTGTGTGGTGTGAGACGAGTGGGTGGTGGTGTAAGAAAGGGAAGTGAATGGTGGTGCGAGGAAGTAGGTATGGCTGTGGCTGAGAAGAGACATGCATATGAAGTGTGGTTACAGAGGAAGGATGAGGTGTCATATGAGAGATATAAGGAAAAGAGGAATAGGGCGAGAAGGGTTGTGCGTGATGCTAAAGTGGCAGCAGATGAGAGGTGGGGTAGGCAGTTGACTGAGAATTTTCAAGAGAATAAGAAAATGTTTTGGAAGGAGGTGAAAAGGGTGCGAAAGGGAGAGTCTGGGAAGGAGGAGCGAGTAAAAGCAGAGGATGGAAGGATTTTAATTGAGATGGATGCAGTAAGGAAATGATGGGTGGAGTATTTTGAAAGACTGTTAAATGTAGAGGAGGAAAGGGAGGCTGAGTTTGTGGCAGATAGAAGGGTGCAAGGAATAGATGTGTTGGGAGAGTTGAATCAATCTTTCATCACGATGGAGGAAATGCAAGAGGCAGTAAAGCAGATGAAAACAGGGCAACCGGCAGGTATGGATGGGTGTGCTGTGGAATGCCTGAAAGGTGGTGGAGCGAGTATTGTCGACTGGTTAGTATGATTGTTGAATGTGTTCTTTGTTCAAGGTATGGTGCCAATTGACTGGGCAAGTGCTTGTGTGGTCCCATTGTATAAAGGTAAGGGTGATAAGTATGAATGTACTAGCTTTAGAGGTATAAGTCTGTTGAGTGTTGCAGGTAAGGCGTATGGTAGAGTGTTAATTAAGAGAGTTAGAGAGGGTACAGAGGGAGTGATTGGTGATGAGCAGTGTGGCTTTAGGAGAGGGAGGGGATGTGTGAATCAGGTGTTTGCTGTGAGACAGGTGTGTGAAAAGTATTTAGCGAAAGGTAAGAATGTGTTTTGGGCATTCATGGATTTATCATATGATAGAATTGATAGGGAGGCTTTGTGGAATGTTTTGGGATTGTATGTCAGGTTACTAAAAGGAGTGAAAAGTTTTTATGTAAATAGTAGAGCGTGTGTAAGAGTGGGAAATACTGTGAGTGATTGGTTTCCCGTGAGAGTGGGGCTGCGGCAGGGATGTGTAATGTTGCTTTGGTTGTTTAATATTTATATGGATGGTGTTGAAGGGAGGTGAATGCAAGAGTGTTAGGTGGAGGACTGAGTTTGGTGAATGATGGTAGAGAGTGGAATCTGAAGCAGCTGCTGTTTGCAGATGATACTGCACTGATGGCCGATTCAGAGGAGATTTTGAGACAGTTGGTAGAGGAGTTTGGAAGGGTGTGTGTGTGTCACGAATTTTCTACATCGTGAAATTATGTAACGTAAATCGTGACATCGAGTGATTTTGCGGGAGCAACGAATGATTCTGAAATGCACGAGATTTCGCTTATTCTCTCAACCGTCCACTCACGTACTTATATTCACATCAAGTTGTCAAAACTTTCATCATTCTTTTGCAAGTGATTGTCTTTATGTACAGACAATGCATTCCTCTGAGCGATAATTTCTGAATTATCGCTTCTGCCTCCCTGGCCGTTACCCGGCCACACCCTTTCACACGCCCTTGCATCGGACACTCAAAACCACAGTCAGTCTGTTCCTTAGTCTCGGGGTGTGTGGTTGCGCTGTACGAAAGCTCGAGTGATCTATTTTCTTAGCGATTTCAAGTCTCAGCTTGTATTGGAGTGTATTCCCGAAGCTCCCACCAGCTTGGTGATCGACTACAGCTGCACGGTCTCATCCATACCGATAGTATCTTCTTTTGTTTTTCCTAGGCTTAAATTTTTGATTATTTAGCTATTTCTCTGAGTGTTTGAGTGAGTGCATTTCCCTTTCTTTGATTGGAATTGATTCATGTAACGTAAATTTATTTTCTTGTATTCAATAAATTTACAGTTCATTTTCTTGAGCTTTGTTCAATGTAACAGTCATGTTTGATTTCCCCACATATTTAGTACACTTTTGCTACTCCACGTTAGCACAATTCTTAAATCCGTTGTGCTAGCTAGGAGTTTGGCTCAGCCAAGATCCTGTTTATTATTATTTTTGAATGTTAAGGGGAGAAACTAACTTTCTCAGAGGCCAACAGTGCAATAATACAGCCTACTTGAGCATTTAGTCTCTGCTGTGTGCTGTTGAGAAAGTCTATAAATTCTCGACTCTAGAGAATTGGCGAAGTAAGCCAGCATAGAAGTGAAATCGCTACTTGATTTCACGAGTCGATTCTCTCGTGGTAATCGACTCGATAGTTGTTCCTAGCAAACATAGCTATACATTGTATACTCGGTTATACAATATTACAGTTCCCCCTGACATCTGGCGACCTCGCCAGGATATAAACTCCTAGCTTGAAATTATTACCAAATTACTCACTCACTTTTACTTAGGTAGACTGCTGCACACCAGCCAGCATATCAGTTTTCACTCAGTCTCAATCTGAGCATCATGGAGAGTAGTATATTCCTTCAGGAAGCCAAGGATATGGGGCTTACTAACCCCCAGGAAATTCGAGATTATGTCCTGTCATGCTGCAGTTACGAGCAGCAACGTGAGAATGCCGCCCGTGAAGAGCGGAAAATTCAGCACGATCATGAGAAAGAACAACATGAGTATGAGGAACGGCAGAAAGTACGTGAACACGAGCGTGCCGAGCGCGAGGCACGTGAAAAACACGACCTTGGAGTGCTGAAGCTGAAGCGAGACTCCCTGGCTTCAGGCACAATGGGTGCAGCTAACCCAAGTTCTGCTAGTGCTTTCTCAGCACCTGTTCTAGCAACTCCTCATCTCAAGCTTCCTTCTTACAAGGAAGGCGAGCGAATCGAGCCATTTATAGCTTGTTTCGAAGACATGGCAAAGCTGTACGATCTGGATGAGGCAGCTAAGCGGCTTCAGTTCCTTAGCCTGTATGAGGGCCCTGCCCTCGACATTCTCCACAGAATTCGCGGAGATAATCTCACGCACGAGATGATGAAGACCGCACTCATCAAAGCGTACAGTCTTACCATTGATCATGCTAGGAATCAGTTCATGAAGGTGCGTCTCCAGGAAAAGGAGACAGCTGTTCAGTTCCTTCACCGTCTCACGGCATATTTAGGCGAATGGATGGAGAAGGACGAGACTCCCAGCACGCGCGAGGGAATGATCGACCTTGTGCTGCGCACACAGCTGGAAAAGTCGTGGCCTGCTGAGCTTATGGCCCAGCTCAAGATGTACAAAGTGAAGGATGCAAACCAAATGGTGGAAAAGGCTGATGCTTTCTTTACTGTGTATGGGTACCAAACTCGTAGGCAACAGCCATGGAATAAGAAAGATACTGCTAAGTCTGGTAAGCAATCCCAGACTGAACCCCAGCATCAAGGCCGTTCTCAGAATAAGGGTCATGGTCCAGGCAAATGGCAGAAGGACCAGGGGCAGAATACACAGAAACCTGACTGGAAGAGGTACAAGCAGTACCCTAACCAGCAGCAGTACCCTAAGCAGCAGCAGTATCAGCCACGCAATCAACAACCAGGACAAACCTTTACAGCACCAGCCCCAGTGTATCAGAGGCTGGAGGCAAACGCAGCCTTCATTCCCCAACAGGCACACGATGGTGCCGTCCCCACCAGCACAGGTCCTCCCTCACAGTTCACTAGTCTCCCTCAGATGGTGAACTCTCCTCCACAGGCCGTCAGTGCTCCTGCTCCCCAGATGGTGAGTACAACTCCTCGTGCACCTAGTTCAGGTACGACTCCTCATGCACCTAGTTCAGGTACGACTCCTCGTGCACCTAGTTCAGGTACAACCTCTCAGGCATATAGTCCTGTCACATTTGAAGAGTTGAGCGCCATGCAGCCTTATCAATGGCTGGCCGCTTCCTGCACAGACCCTCCCACAGGTAACAGTGCCTTCCTTGTTCAGCAAGGGTTTGTGGGAGGTGTTTCTGTAAATGTTCTGAGAGACAATGGTTCCTCAGGTTGTATTGTCAGGCAGAGTCTTGTTCGTCCTGAAGAACATACAGGCAGACAGTTCCAAGCTCAGCTTATTGACGGATCAGTGAGATTGTTCCCTGAGGCACGTATCCAGGTAGCATCTCCCTTTTACACAGGTTCAACAGTTGCAGTTGTCATGCAAGAACCTATGTTTGACCTCATTATAGGTAACATACCAGGTGCCAAGTTTAGTTGCACCATAGATGTCACTACTCAGACTTCGGCTGCAGTAACATGAGCCATGGCCAAGGCTCCAAATTGTGTCACCCCAGTGGCCATCGCATTGCCGCAAGATCTGATTTGTAGTCAAGATGTTGTCCAAGAACAACAATCTGACCCAACACTTGCTGTTGTGCGGAAGAAACAAAAGGGTAAAGTGACCAAGTATTCACGGGGTGGACGAGCCACGTTCCTCCGCAAACAAGGACGGCTCTACCGTGAGTCACGAACACTCGAGGGCGAGGTTCGACTGCAGTTTGTCGTTCCCGCGGACTACCGCCAAGCAGTGTTAGAATGGGGTCATTGCTCAGCATCAGGAGGTCATATGGGCAAAAAGAAAACCCAAGGCCATATCCGTGCTGACTTTTTCTGGCCAAGAATGGGACAGGAAATAGATAGTTTTGTGCACTCCTGTAATGTGTGTCGACGTACCACCATTCAGGGAAGTTTCCTTCCTGGCCATTTGAATCCACGCCCATAATCTCTGAGTCGCGTGAGAGAGAGGGCAGTGGTAATATGGGTGCAGACTTGACGTCTGCCCATTGGCCCAACAGGACATAATATGTCTAGGGTCTGTACATACATACGTACCGTAGCTCATAAGCGCACAGTCACGGCAATCCCAACCGAGGGCACAGATGATGAATGAGCAGTCGCGGCGATCCCGACTGAGGACACTGACGATGAGCCATTATTAGTCGTAAGCGTAGGGCTTGTACATATTGTATGTACCGTAGGTTAAGGGGGGAGTTTGAGACCCCGCAGAGGCAATCTGAGGCTGTTTGAATTACCTTGTGGTGTGTCTTGAGCTGTGGGCCTCTCTGAGGATTCATGGAGAACACACAAAATCCACATGAGTGTTCACACCCACGCAGGGTGTTAAAATGTGACCTGCCCAAGTTTGCATAGGGACTCTCGACTTACCTTTATTAGTTATAAGTGCGTAGTCACGGCGATCCCAACCGAGGACACCGAGGACAAACTGGCAGTCGCGGCGATCCCAACCGCAGACACCAACGACGAGCTTTTGCAGCAATAAGTGTATAGTTATAAGCGAGCAGTCACGGCAATCCTGACCGAGGACACCGAGGACAAACGGGTAGTCGCAGTGATCCCAACCGCGGACACTGGTGACGAGCCCTTTGTAGAAATAAGTGTAGTTATAAGTGTGCAGTCACGGCGATCCCAACTGAGGACACCAATGACAAACGGGCAGTTGCGGTGATCCCAACCGCGGACACTGACGATGAGCCTTTTATAATAGTAAGTATAGCCATAAATGTGCAGTCACGGCGATCCCAACCGAGGACACCGAGGACAAACGGGCAGTCGCGGCGATCCCAACTGAGGACACCGACGACGAGCCATTTATTAGGCATAAGTATAGGTTAAAAGGGCAACTATTAAGGAAATAATGGCGATCTCTTATGTACGAAACTTGCTGTCAATTGATTTTCAGCTAAAGTGTACTTTCTGTTGTGTATGGTTTGATTGCTGGGTGGATGAAATTGTAATTTAGTACAAATTCTCACATTGACACTATTGATGTTCCACCTTGTCTCATTCCACAGGTACAGTTGCTGGGTGAAGCAGATGTCCAGGACCATTGATTGTCTCTGTTGCACGCTGCCACCTCTTCTCCTCTGCCCTTGTCGCCTTTATTATTTCATTAATTTGTATTATTATTGCTTTACACGTAGGTATAGTTACACTACAACTGTTACACCTACACCGTGTATCACATAGACCACGCTACATAACAATTAGTTGTCAATGTAAATGTAGCGAACTTTCGCTCAGTTTGACCTGAGTACAGGATTTTTCACTGTCATCTTGGAGTTTTTCCCTCAAGCTTGCTTCTCTTAACGTTAATACGAGGTTTTTACGCTCATAGGCGACAATGCCTTTCTCCTGTAACAGGATAGTACACACACCACAGTGTGAATCTTGTGACTGAGCTAGGGTGTATATATATATATATATATATATAATGTCAATTTTTTCTAGGGGCGTAATGTCACGAATTTTCTACATCGTGAAATTATGTAATGTAAATCGTGACATCGAGTGATTTTGCGGGAGCAACGAATAATTCTGAAATGCACGAGATTTCGCTCATTCTCTCAACCGTCCACTCGTGTACTTATATTCACATCAAGTTGTCAAAACTTTCATCATTCTTTCGCGAGTGATTGTCTTTATGTACAGACAATGCATTCCTCTGAGCGATAATTTCTGAATTATCGCTTCTGCCTCCCTGGCCATTACCCGGCCACACCCTTTCACATACCCTTAATTCGGACACTCAAAACCACAGTCAGTCTGTTCCTTAGTCTCGGGGTGTGTGTTGCGCTGTACGAAAGCTCGAGCGATCTATTTTCTTAGCGATTTCAGGTCTCGGTTTGTATTGGCGTGTATTCCCGAAGCTCCCACCAGCTTGGTGATCGACTACAGCTGCACGGTCTCATGCATACCGATTAGTATCTTCTTTTGTTTTCCTAGGCTGAAGTTTTTGATTATTTAGCTATTTGTCTGAGTGTTTGAGTGAGTGCATTTACCTTTCTTTTATATGAATTGATTCATGTAACGTAAATTTATTTTCTTGTATTCAGTAAATTTACAGTTCGTTTTCTTGAGCTTTTTTAAATGTAACAGTGGTGTTTGATTTCCCCACATACTGTATTTAATACACTTTTGCTAGTCCACGTTAGCACAACTCCTTATATTAATCACGAATGGTACTTAGGCCAGCTTTTGGTATTAATTCTTAAATCCGTTGTGCTAGCTAGGAGTTTGGCTCAGCCAAGATCCTGTTTTTTATTATTTTTATTATTATTATTTTTTTAATGTTAAGGGGAGAAACAAACTTTCTCAGAGGCCAACAGTACAATAATACAGCCTACTTGAGCGTTTAGTCTCTGCTGTGTGCTGTTGAAAAAGTCTATAAATTCTCGACTCTAGAGAATTGGCGAAGTAAGCCAGCATAAAAGTGAAATCGCTACTTGATTTCACGAGTCGATTCTCTCGTGGTAATCGACTCGATAGTTGTTCCAAGCACAGGTAGCTATACATTGTATACTCGGTTATACAATATTACATTTTCCCTTTGACAGTGTGAAAGGAGGAAACTGAAAATAAATGAGAACAAGAGTAAAGTGATGAAGTGTATGAGGTTGGTAGATGACAGGAGGATGAATATAGTTTTGAATGGTGAGTTGCTTGAGGAGGTAAGAGTGTTTTAAGTATTTAGGGTCACATGTTGCTGTGGATGGAAGACTAGATGCAGAAGTGAAGTTTAGAATGAATGAAGTTGGAAAGGTGCTGGAAGGAATGAAAAAAGTGTTTAGATGTCGTTCACTCAGAATGGATGCAAAAAGACTGCTGTATGAGGGTATTGTGGTACCGACTGCATTATATGGGGCTGAAACATGGAATATGGGTGTAGCAGAGAGGAAAAGTTTGAATGTAATGGAGATGAGGTGTCTGAGGAGTATGTGTGGAGTGACGCACATGGATCGAGTGAGAAATGACGAAGTGCGAAGGAGAACTGGAATTGTTTGGGAGATGGCTGATCGAGTTGAGCAGAGGGTGTTGCGATGTTTTGGACATATGGAGAGAATGGATAATGAGCGATTGGTGAAAAAGATAACTAGATCGGATGTGAGAGGTGTAAGGCTGAGAAAGACCACGAATAGGATGGATGGACAGTGTGAAGAGAGCGTTGGATGTGAGAGGGTTGTCTGTTGAGCAAGGAAGAGTGGGTGTGCATGATAGAAATGAATGGAGGGAAATTGTGAATGAATAAATGATGATGCAACCCTGAGGGGATATTCTACTGCATTTTGTCTGATCAACTGATCAGGTCAGGTGCGGGTAAGGGGTTGGATCCATTATGATATGGCAGGGGTAAACCAGATTTGCTGTCGGGCCCTGCTGCGGATGTCACTGACTGCACTGCGTAGTTGACCCTCGTGCGGTGTGGTGTAGTGAGGATCTGCCCCTTCTCCCCTTTGGGGCTAAGATGTGAATGAATGTGTATGAGTGGATGAGTAAATTGGCAGTGTGTTGACCTGTCTCGGCTGCCTCCCTTTTCTTGGGGGAAGCAGCCTAGGTATATAGATAGACAGATCTAGTAGAGGAATTTCATTTTTCACCCACACTAAATCATCCTTTTCCACAATCTCATTTTTTCGGTTCCTGTTTGCTCTGTCAAGAGTCCTTTTAGACTGTTGTTTTGAAGTTTCTTGGATTATCTCATGGGCTACTCTTAGCTGTGGCCACACTGAACACGACGAGTGGGGAGACATGAGTTGGGAAGGATGAGGCGACACGATAAAACTTGCTAAATCCTGTGTGGGTGGCTACACTGAATGAGCAGGGAGGTTTGTCACCCAGCTCATCCACGCCTGTCTCTGCTTGATGCAGCAAGTTACAAAATGTCACGCACCTCCTAGCAACATCCTCAGGCATGTCTGCACTGATGTACAGCTTCTGACTATCTGTTGCCCACGAGGTTGCCGCCTCCTATTTGGACAGGCATTGCATTGATGCTTACCTGCTGCTCATCTCTCGATGCTGCATCCTCACTTGTCATGTTCGGTGTGGCCATACCCTTACTGCTCTTTGGGGCAGTTGGGTTCTGGAACTTCTGGTAATTATGTCTACTGAAAAACTTATTGGAGCCGTGTACCACAGGAGAGCTGTGTGGATCCAACTGATCCACTCCAAAATAATACTGATGTGTTGAGGATGCACTGGGAAGATATCTGTCAACAACTGCATACAAATGGTAAACTATAATCAAGCATTATTTTGATGTACGATTGCCTAAGTAACATTTATTCCACTGTTGTTATAAAACCTATAAAGACCATTAATGTCTAGAATTCATACTAGTATTTAGTGCTCTGTTCCCTTTGTTACACCGTAAGCTTAACCCGCCGAGTCCCACCGACGTACGATGCAAGTCACTACTTTTTGTCACGCTCAGACCCACCGACGTGCATCGTACATCACTCAATTGCAAGGCCCATTGTGTGCACATTTTTGAAGATTTGCGGGTGATTTTTGGTAGGCATATGTGGGAGACATTCCTCTACCTGCTGTCAATTGAGGCTACTGACTGGCTAGAGGTAGAAAAAAACAGAAGTGATGAGGTGGTAATATCATAAAGGAGGGTGCCATATGTGGATGTGTTTGGTGACTGAACAATGCTTCTATTGCCTATATAAATGTGTGAAAACCAATATAGTCTGTTACTACACATAACATCCGTACCAAATACATAAATAAATGCGTAATTGAAAGTGGCTTGAATTACTTAACCCTTCCATAGTTCGTTTTCTTTAGCCAGGTACTCTGAAAAAGAAGGAAAACGTAAGGTTGCATGACACCTGTATCAACATTTTTAAGCACAGGATCGCGATGTCTCTATGAATTTCCGATGTTTCTCACAAAAAGCGAAGGTTTGAGCCACTAAATTTTTTCCCCAAAAAATGCTCGGGATTTTGGGGTATCGTAGGTTGGAAATCGGTCGGGACGTGATGGGTTAACCCCTTGACCGTGACGTTCCCTATAAAAGGTCTGATCGACAGGCTATGCCATTCCGTTTAAAATCCACGAATCGATTTCAAAAGTTGCGCCCTGTATTTTGGCGCGAGTACTTTGTGTATTTATCCGCCCACGCTTGGGGATGCCAGATCGTCCTTTTAGCATCCTCCACACAGCATCAAGCATTACGTACAAAGTGAGCCCAGTTTGCTTCAGGAAATCACGGCGTCTACAGATGGTTTGTTGCATTCACCCCAGGCCGCGACTTTTCTTGGTGTTACCAAGAAAAGAGGTGCTAGAGGTCGTATTCCACAGAAAACAAGTATGCACCTACTAGTGACAGCGATTCTAATGATTCTAGTGTGGAATATACTGTATGAAACAAGTCAGCACACAACGCTCCAAGCAGCACCAACCCACCCATGTTACACCACTGTGACTTTCACACATTCGTCAACTTCTAGCCCCTCTGGAAAAGTGGTTGAACAAACGTAAATAAGTGATAGAGGGCAAGTGTAAGTGACTAAAATATAAGGGAAGTGAAAGTGTCTGGTTTATGCTATGTAAATATCTTTCACTGAGTTTAGCGTCATTTACTATTACTGAGGATTTTTTCACTGTTCAGTATCGCACTCTTTTATTTTATGAAGCTTATAAAATAATGACTCTGAAGTGCTAAGTGTACCATTCAAAATAATACAAAAAAATTGATGCGATCGGGAAGTGGCGGTGTGGGTGGTGTTGCGTGACGGACAGCTACAGGGAAGGAAAAAACACCGGTAATGGCGTTGCTTCCGTCTCTCTCTACGGCATCCAGAGGCGGCGGAACGGGGTGGGGGGGCATCAGGGGCGCCAGCCTCCCTAGGTTTCAGCTGCCCCCCCCCCCCCAGATTCTGGGGTAGGTGGCGTGGTAAAAATTAGATAGCCTCAGAAATATAGGATATTGTTTTATGTAAACCTTAGCTTGTAATTTCAGCTGTAAACACAGCTTACCGTGATTCAGTTTCCCACAACAGTGTAGATATTTAACAAAGAGAAATGGGCGTTTTAAACATCACGGGAATATGAGATTTTCAGAAGTACACCCCGTTGCAGCCGTCTGGCAGCCCTGCATTCCACATGTGGCAACCAACATGTGTTGATTCATGTGTTGACTCATAATGAAACGGCAATTAAATTTATTTGAGGCTTTTATTAAAGCAACTAAGTGTTCCTCTGATAAAGCAAATGGTAAAATAAAAGCAGCTAAGTGTTCCTCTGATGAAGCAACTGGCAAATAAAAGCAGCTAAGTGTTCCTCTGATGAAGCAACTGGTAAATAAAAGCAGCTAAGTGTTCTGATGAAGCAACTGGTAAGTAAAAGTTCATTTCGTTTTAATACATGGAAGGCTTCGAGAATGCTACATTGAAAATGTTTCATATCTGTGAATCAGTACCTGTCAGGGCCTAGCCATGTCTTCTGTATCTACTAGATCTTTGGCTGAGAAATAGGAGTAATATTCTGACAAAAGGAAAATCTTAGACAAATATTAGATAATGAAATACAGTATGAACCAATGTGTGTTCTGCCAAACAAGAGTGTATGGGTGCTTTTCTAGATGATGGTGGTGTGTCCATTCCTGTTGCTGCAACGTCTGGAATTACTAAGG
>JAGKTI010013256.1:0-23341 GCA_018397915.1 Birgus latro
ATTCCACAGCACACCCATCCATACCTGCAGCTATCCCTGTTTTCATCTCCTCTACTGCCTCCTGCACTTCCTCCATCGTGATGAATCATTCAACTCTCCCAACACATTTATTCCTTGCACCCTTCCATCTGCCACAATCTCAGCCTCCCTTTCCTCCTCTACATTTAACAATCTTTCAAAATACTCCACCCATCTCTTCCTTACTGCAACCATCTCATTTAAAATTCTTCCATCCTGTGCTTTTACTCGCTCTTCCTTCCCAGACTCTCCCTTTTGCACCCTTTTCACCTCCTTCCAAAACATTTTATTATTCTGTTGAAAATTCTTAGTCAACCGCCTACCCCACCTCTCATCTGCTGCCACTTTAGCATCACGCACAGCCCATCTCGCCCTATTCCTCTTTTCCTTATACCTTTCATATGACACCTCATCCTTCCTCTGCAGCCACATTTCATACGCACGCCTCTTCTCAGCCACAGCCATACTTATTTCCTCGCACCACCATTCACTTCCCTTTCTTACACCACCACCCACTTGTCTCACACCAAACACCTCTTTCGCATACCCCACCACAGCACTCTTAAACAACTGCATGCCATTCCTCCTCCACACTGCCATTCTCCTGATCTTTCACTGCATTCCACTCATCTTTCACTTTCTCCTGATACTCTATAATTTTCTCCCTTTTATCCAACTCACTCACTTTCAAAACCTCCCTGCCACACCTAACTCTCCTAGCTCTCACCCACCTCTTACCTACTCTCAACTTTCCCTCCACCAGGTAGTGGTTAGACATACCTCCACCCTCCCCTCTCAAAACTCTCACATCCAATAATCTTCCTCTTACAATCCTGGACACAGCCACATAGTTCATCAATGCTCTATCAACCCTTCTACCCTCCTGTCTCACCCATGTATACTTATATTTTTCTTCTCAAACAAGGTAATTCTAATTACCATCTCTCACTCAGCACACATCCTTATCATTCGTTCCCCATTTTCATTTCTTCCAGGCACACCATGCATACCAAATACATCTTCAACTGCTACATTTCCCACTCTAGCATTCAGGTCTCCCATCATTACCACAGTTTCGCTTGCTCCAAAACTGCAGACACTCATCAACATCATTCCAGAAAGACTCCTCCTCTTCTGCATACCTTTTGCTACCAAGCCCATATGCACTCACAGATATCCACAACTCACGTTCAAATTTCGCTTTCACCCACATCAGTCTCGATGGCACTTCCCTCCATTCAGCCACACACTGCTACACTTCCAGGCTCACTAACAAGGCCACACCTTCTCTCGCTCTTGGTGTATCAACACCTGACAATCTTCCATTAACACTTCCAGACTTAGACTCACTTTGCCCTTTCATCTTTGTTTCACTCAGAGCTAACACATCCAACTTTCTTCTCACCACACTTCTCCTAATCTCCTCCCTTTTAGCCTCAATCATACTGCATCCACGCACCGTCATAAACCCAATCTTTAGGGTACGGGGATAACTCAATCCCCCATCCCTTTATATTCCCTGTCTCATTGTAGGAACTAAAAAAACAGATGAGGGAGTCCCTAGTCCCCTCACTCCGCCCCTTTTAGTCGCCTTTTACGACACACAGGGAATACGGTGGCAGAATTCTTAAACACAACCTGGCCGCAGAGTGGTAATACCATCCCATAGTGTGGCCAGATTGTCCCCCCCCCCCCACCACAATGGGCCTTTTCCAAAACATCTGAATCACTTTCAATTTAAAATTGTTAGAAACCATGCAAAAGCAGTAATATATCTTGCTAAATCAAACTTTCATATGTTTTCAAAACAATTGGAGGAATTCCATCTGGGCCTGGAGCTTTGTCAGTTGGTAAATTGTCTAGGGTGGATTTTACGTTTCTAGTCTGTATTTTAAGTGGAACAATTTCGGGAGAGTCAAGTTCTAGTACTGAGACGTTCTGACTGCCTTCCTGTACAGTAGAATTTATGGCAAGTGTACTGGCAAGGATATTCTATTTACCACGCGGGACATTGGTAATGTTACCGTCTGAAGATTTTAGTGGGGGAATGAATGATGATTTGTTAAAGTTATTATTGAAAGAATTGAAAGTTGACCAGAATATTCTATTGTCATTAGGGTTGTTATGTAGTTTTGATCCTTGGTTTTGAAGAAAGCTTGATTTAGCGAGATTTATTACTGCTTTTGCATGGTTTCTAGCAATTTTAAATTGACAGTGATTAAGAATTTTTATTGTTTTTATTTTAAGTAAGAGTTATATGCTAGTGACTTTTGGGACGTTGCTTTGGCACAATTGCGATCAAACCATTCTGGAGAGTTTGATCTCTTAGTAAGCTGTTGACTTGGTGTGAATAAATCCATATGTTGTCATTGCCAGGAAAAACTGAACACGTCAGAATTAAGAACCATTCATTTCAAGATGGTTCGGCACAGTACGAAAAAAAAAAAAACGAGAGAAATATAAGCTTCACCGAGTTGACAAGTTTGCATTACATGTGAGTTGGACAGAAAATGAGTGAGAGCACGTTGCCAGACGAATACTGCCGGTTGCTGTAAAGAGGAAGGGAAAGAAACAGATGGTTCAGAATAGCACTGCTGACTATTGATATAACGATAGTAAAGGGAGGTGGATGCAACACTGCGGCGAAGAAAATAAGGCTGAAGAGTGTTAGTAAGAACGAAATGACTGAATCCACCCTGGTTGGAAGTATTGTTCCCCCTTCCTTCCTTACACACACACACATGAGAGATGTATTCCACACAAGGGTGACTGATGTTCCTGTTTACGGTCTACAGCTGAGCAGAGTTAAAGAAAGATCCATTCAGCACATCGAGCCTCTAAAGGGATTTTTAAGGGAAGTAATGTGATCTTTCCATGATAGATCCTTGGAGAAATAAACCTTGAGAATATTAAGAGATGGCGAAGGACTGATATGTAAGTTGTTGGAAATTATGGATATGGTCGCAAGTTCGTTTGTGTGGTGCCTAAGCGAAGCGAACTATTGTTTCGTGAGTTCGTTTGTGTGTTGCCTAAGGAAGCTATTGTGCAGAAACAACCATGGACTCAATGTTCGTTCAAAGATTCCCTTCACCTGTAGTGAAGGCCGTCTGGACTCAACTCTTCTTCCAATCAGGGTACACTATAATCTATGGACAAGGACTGTACCTGGGGCTGGGATTCTGGAACTATTAACGATCAACTTCCTCTCCTAACTCAGATTTTGATTTACAGGAAGAACAAGGGACACTGGAAGTTTTTGCATGGCCACTTCCTTGTCCTTTCTGCAAAAACACAAAAGAGCTAATTTATCTTTCGTAAGCAAGATTTTGTAAAAAAAAAAAAAAAAAAAGGAGAGGATTCTTATCCTTCCTGCAGATCAAAATCTGAGTTATGATTGGCAGTTTATCGTAGGTCCGTTAGTGGCTCGTGTACCTGGACCTGTATGAGCCAGTCCAGCAGTATGGCTCTGGTGCGGGCCGTGACGGTGGGGTGCCTGCCCAGGTAGCTCTCTGACTCACTCCACCGCCCCTCAACAGACAGCAGGTACCTCATCACATCCTGAACAGAAACAACAACAACACAACTGTAAACCAAACAATACCAAGGCTCAGTGCATGCGATGGCATTAGGTACAGCCGGGGACAATAGTATGCTTAAGATTTCACATCTACTTATTTTCCTCTCCTGGCTAATATCCCTACGCTGAGAGAGGCTTGGTATGTTCCTCTGGCCACATAATGTTCCTCCGGCCATATGATAATGATACTTCAAGGTGATGGTCGTGCTGTAAGTGGGAAGTGACGCAGTGAAACAGTAAGCCAAACATTGCCCCTGACTGTATCTTCCTCCTCAGGTAACACGTAATTATTTATGTCCACACTATTCTTTTTATTGACTTTTTTTTATTGTGAGGAATCTGAACGATTGAAGGTTTACCTAAGCTGGCTGAACGTTTTTTTTTTTTATTATTATTATTTTTTATTTACTTACCTCCTCATACTGTGCGGCAAGGCTGTGGTCTGTATTGGCCCGTCCTCCGCACACCCGACCCTTGGCCACTGGAAACAAGAGGAGCCACGTTAATATCACGCAGAACACGACCAGGAACAGTGATTATTTATTCTTGATTTATGATAAAAGAAAGATCCTAAGGCTCTGAGCTTACAAAATTAGTCCTTTCCGAAGAAAATCGAACGAACAGAAATCCGTAATCAAGACCCGTTATTGGTGAAATGCCTGAACACATTATGTTTAAAGGCTAGAGGACACAGACAGTGGGAAGAACAGAGTCAGGAGGACAGTGCTGAAGGTGATCACTTACATGGATCAATGACAAGAGTTACAACCAGTCTTTAGTTACATTGGTGGATGAGCAGACTCTGGGGAGAGACATGCTTTTACTCTTATATGACCGGCTCGGGAATAGAACTCGGAGTCTCGGAGGCAAATGCAGGAAATTAAACCAGGGTATGTAGACTGCTACTCCAAAGCTGGCCCAGAACTTCTGTACGAGGGAGGATATCCACTTACGGTTAGGTATGGGCTGTGGGGGGAGGGGAAAGACGACCATTAATCCCCTCAATCCGATGGCATTGTTTTAAGGCCTGCATTCCAGGTGGCATGGGAGGCTTCGTAGCACCTCATCAACTATCGTATTTACACTGCCTACCACATCCAGATATTATCTCGAAGTTTTAATGTCAACATTCTTCGTGAGAGTGATATACAACAGGATAATAAAGTGCAACAGACAAAATAAATAACAGAAAAAGAAGCCCTGCGAAATATGCATAGCCACCAAAAAGGCGATAGTAAGTTTGTTCCTGCTGCCTACAGATAATTTTATAAACTCTGGAGAAATCATTTGTAGTGACGGGGTTCACTGATTCCTGCACAACCTGATCCCATCCCAAATGTTGAATAACCCGTCTGAAGGCAGCAGGAATAAAATTAAAATACCGTCGAACTCAGGCTGTTCATTATATTCCATTGCTTACTGTGTGAAGGAAGGAAGAAATAAACAATTAGCATCATACCATAATATGGCTATATTGCACTGAAGTAGAAGGGTGCGGGGGAAACAAGTTAAATGCAAGATTTTTTTTTTTTTTTTAATGCAAGGAAGAAGGGACCAAAGGTTATGGGCCCGCTAACTGTTCCTTCCAAGAAAGAACAAAAGCAATACGAAAGAGCTAAATTCAAGATCTTCATTTCGAGATGCCTGGACACACTGTGTTTGAAACTCTGGAGATCATAGGAAGCAGGAAATACAGACAGAGGAAGACAGTTCCAGAGTTGACCTGTTTCATAAATGAAGGACTGGGAGTAACGGTTAACTCTTGCATTAGAGAGTTGGACAGAAAGGGATGAGAGTTTGTTGCTAGACGGGTACTACGTGCCCGTCGTAAAGGTGGAGGGATGCAAGCAGACAGTTCAGAGGAACAGTGACTGTTGAAGCAGCGATAGAAAAGAGATAACAATGCAACAGTGCGGCGAAGAGACAGAGGTTGAAGGGAACCAGTAAAAGGAGGAGAGTTAATGAGGCGGAAAGCCTTTAACTCCACCCTATTGAGAAGAGATGTATGTGGGTAGCCTCCCCACACATGAGAATTATACTCTAAACAGGGGCGAATAAAACCCGTGTATAAAGTCAACAACTTTGCAGGGGTAAAGAAGGTTCAGTGTCGGCTTAGCACACCTAATCTCTTGGAAGCAGATTTCACAAGAGATGTAATATGATCTTTCCAAGATAAATCCTTATACTTTTTTTTTTTTTTATTGAGGCGAAGATGCACTTAACAGGTTGGTGATAATTGGGTGAATGCAACATGTCTAAATAATATTTACTAATTCAAATTTCCCCCTTAGATATATGTTGTCAATTAGTAATGCTAACGAGTAAAGAGATCATGAAATAATGTTTCATTCAGCCAGTCATCACCGACCTGTCAAGTGCATCCTCGCCTCGATTAAAAAAAAAAAATGAGTATAGTGAATGAAACCCCAAGCATGTTCAAGAATGATGCAGAACCGAGCTGGACATTATTAAACATTAGTGGGTACTCCTGTGGTGGACTGTAAGGTTGATAGGTGTAAGAACTGAGTCTTTGATGCATTAAAAACAAGATTATTTTTACCCCAGTCAGAGATATGAGCCAAGTCAGACATTTGGTGTGCCATAGCCTCATCCCTTGTTTGTTGAAGTACCTGCTGAGATGGACGTTATGGGAACCAAATGGAAAGGTGAATGGTGGAATCATCAGCGTACGAGTGGATAGGGTTAGATGTACAGCTTAGGTCACTGATGAATAAAAGGAAGAGAGTTGGTGATAGGACAGAGGCCTGAGGAACACCACTGTTGATAGGTCTAGGAGAAGAACGATGGCCGTTTACAACAGCAGCTATAGAACGACCAGAAAGGAAACTAGAGATGAAGGCACAGATAGAAGGATAGAAACCGTAGGAGGGCAGTTTGGAAATTAAAGATTTATGCCTGACTCGATCGAAAGCCTTTGAGATGTCAAGTACAATGGCAAAGCTTTCGCCAAAGTCCCGAAAGAAGGATGACCAGGAGTCTGAAAGGTAGGTGAGAAGATCGCCAGCGGAGCGTCCCTGACAGAACCCATACTGACGATCAGAAAGAAGGTTGTGATAGGAAAGATGCTTTTAAATTTTTCTGTTAAGAATTGACTCGAAAACTTTTAAGACAGGATGTTAAAGCAACTGGGCGATAGTTAGAGGGTGAGGAATGGTCACCCTTCTTTGGGACAGGCTGAATGAGAGCAAACTTCCAGCAAGAAGGAAGGGTACAGGTTGAAAGACAAAGGCGAAAGAGTTTACCTAGGCAGGGTGTAAGCACAGAAACACAGTTTTTGAGGACAACAGGAGGGACTCCATCAGGACCGTTTGTCTAGTTAGTACTGAGGCCAGTGATGGCAGAAAATACATCAGCTGAAGATATTTTAATGTCAGCCATGAGGAAGTCAGAGGGGGGAAGTGATGGAGGAACAGCACTGGAATCGTCTAAGGTGGAATTGGAGGAGAAAGTTTGAGCAAAGAGATCTGCTTTATCAGTAGAAGAAATAGCTACAGAGCCATCAGAGAAAAGAGGAGGGAAGGATTATGCGGTAAAGTTGTTAGAAGGGTTTTTGGCAAGGTGCCAGAAGGAGCAAGAAGAATTCGAGTTGGAGAGTTGAGAACATTTAGCACGGATGAAATTATTTTAGCAGAGCGAAGAAAAGACTTAGCACGATTCCGGGCAGAAACAAAAAGGATGTGATTCAGGGGTGATTGGCTATGGTACTTTTTATAGGTCCTCTCCTTGTTGCGGACAGCGTTAGAACAAGCGTGATTAAACCAAGGCTTTCTTGCATTAGTCAAAGGATATGAGAAGGGAATGTATGCTTCCATGCCCGAGAGAATAACCTCCGTAATGCGCACGGCACACTCAGATGGCTCCCGGCCATGGAAGCAATAATCATTCCAGGGAAAATCAAAGAAGTACTGCCTGAGGGCCGCCCAGTCCGCAGCTCCAAAGTGCCACAGTCGACGTTTCTTTGGAGGGTCCACAGGCTGTATCGGAGCGATAGGACACGATAAGGTAATAAGGTTGTGATTGGAGGAGCCCAACGGAAAGGAAAGTTTAACAGTGTAAGCACATGGATTAGTTGTAAGGAAGAGGTCAAGTATGTTGGAGCTCTCTCCAAGGCGGTCAGGGATACGGGTAGGGTGCTGTACAAGCTGCTCTAGGTCATTAAGGATAGAAAAGATGTAGGGTTGTTCACCAGGTGGATCAGTGAAAGGAGAGGAAAGACAAAGGTAGTGGTGAACATTGAAATCAACTAGAATGGAAATTTCAGAGAATAATCGAATAATTTTTCATAGTCAGTAGAGTTAGGGGATAAGTAAACAGCACAGATATATTTAGTCAGAGAATGACAGGAAAGCCGAAGCCAGAGAGTAGAGAATTCAGAAGAATCAAGTTCAGGAGAATGACAGGAAAGCCGAAGCCAGAGAGTAGAGAATTCAGAAGAATCAAGTTCAGGAACACGGGAGCAAGATAAGTCGTTGTGTACATTTACACAACAGCTACCTTTGGCTTTGAAATGATATAAAGTAGGAGTGAAATGCAGAATATAAGTAAAATACAGAATATCCAAGCTCCCCCTCAACCTCACCTGGGCCAGACACCGACCCCAGAAAGAGATACCCAGGGAGCGGAAGTGAGCGGCGCACGCTCCGCTCAAACTGGGCACACCTTTACCTCTCCTGACCGCCTCTCTCGCACTCAGGTAAGCCACTGTGCCGGTAGCAGAAACAGTGCATTACACCTCAGCTGCACCAGCCCTCCCCAGGTTCAGGGTGGGGCTACTCCTACAGCCCAAGACAGCATTCCAGAGTTGGCCACTAGCCGCCCACCTGCTGCTTCCCTCCCTTAGCCATACCGGGTGACGGCCACCTTGCCGCATATGGGGAGGAGACGGCCACCTCGTCACCCTCGCTATAACTCAATAAAAGGAGGAAGAGTGACGGTCACCTTGCCACACGTACTCACACCGGGTGACGGCCACCTAGCCGCACACGGGGAGGAGACGGCCAACTGCCGCCCTCGCTATAACTCTATAAAAAGGAGGTAGAGTGACGGCCACCTTGCCGCACTCACTCACACCAGGTGACGGCCACCTAGCCGCACATAGGGAGGACACAGCCAATAGCTGCCCTCGCTCAACTCCATAAAAGGAGGGATAGTGACGGCCACCTTGCTGCACTCTCTCACACCGGGTGACGGGCACCTAGCCACACACGGAGAGGACACGGCCCCGAGCCGCCCTTGCTCTAACTCCATAAAAGAAGGGAAGGTGACGGCCACCTCTCTGCATCTAGGAGACGGCCACTCTGCCGCTCCATTAAAAGAAGGGGCACAAGAAAGTGCCCTCACATTCTCTCCCCACAGCGACGTCCTCGCCCTCGACCAGCAGCTGGAGGAGGCCTGGCAAGGACCCTTGGTATCGGGAGTCCTAGCCCTCTACCTCAACCCCCGGCGACCCCAGTCCCTGTCGGATTCTGTCACACCAAGCTGCCGCAGCCCAGACCTGACGGAGGCCCAGTGATGAGACCGCAGCCCTGGGACCAGTTGAGACGTCCCTAGGACCCTGGGATGAGACCTCTCCAGCCCCACGCGATGGCCACAGAGTAAGCGTAGGCAAACACGCCTCCTGGCCCTGTTCGGGCCCAGCCCCTAAGCCCGGGCCCTCTCTCCCCTCCCTGTACTCCTGTGGAAGGGCCCACCCTCTCCTGCACGGCCCTCTGATAACTCCCGGACGAGACTCTACGGGTCAGCCTCCAGACAGCCACCGGAAGTCCTGACGAAAGGGGCATCCTGACGCAGGCCGTCAACCAGCCCCAGCCCTCTCCTGCCCCGAAGTCCCCTGGTTCTGTCTATCTGTGTGTGTTATAACTATTTTCCTGTAAAGTGTGTATTCATGTTGTGTCAGAGTTGTAAGTTGTTGGTAATATACAGTACATGTAAGGTTGTTGCCCTGTCTTTTTATGCCCTGTTCCCTCTGATTGCCTTAACAGAGCCCAACCCGGTCTAGAAAGAGAACCCCATTCCAGGCTCCGTGTCACCCTAATTCACGCAGCTTAACAAGGAGGATGCAGAGAAGGGTTTGCTATCAGTTGCCTCAGACAGCTGAGTCTCAGTTAGGAAGAGAAGGTGAGGCTTAGAGGAGGAGAGGTGGTGCTCAACAGAGCGAAAGTTAGAGGAAAGGCCGCGAATGTTGCAGAAATGAAGAAGTGACTCAGACAGTGGTTCTAAGGCAACTCATGGAAAGGGGTGGATGATGGGGGCATTTATGTCCCCCCCACCCCCGGGGACTCCGAGGCTGGGTGTTTAGACACCATTTTTCCTTTCAAATTTTGAAAAGGAAGTGTAGTGTGTACTGTGCATGAAGTTTGGTGTTGACAGCTAGAGAAACTTGTATTGGAGAGCATGCTGGCCTACTTTCTGTATTACTGAGACACTGAAAAATTTCAGCAAAGGTGGATGGTCCGGAACTAGTCCTGAGGGCTGGTGAAACGGGAGCCGCAGCTCTGCCTGTCATCAGCTTTCCATCCACCTTGGGACGAGTAGTGAATGATAATACTGGCAACACAACAGTGGGAGAGTCACCTAAGAAATCATTAAGCAGTGCAGGCCGTCGCAACTAGAGAAGGAAAGGAAAAGCTGGAAGACTGTTGGAGTGTGGGTGAACAATCAGGAAAAAGATGACAGGTAATCATGTGTCAGTTTCAGTGCGAATAGAGTGGCTGAGAGTCAGGGCCCAATAAATGACCATAAATGAAGCAGTTATGACCCAAGCATAGAAATAAAGACTAGAATCCTAATTACGTAACTTTCCTCGGGAAGTGAGTACGCCATATTGCTTTGGGCACAGACAGCAGAATGGTTGTGGAATGCGCTGCAACTGCCTGTCACCAAAAGAGGGCAGCAGACAGCAAGGACAAGGGAATAACTTTCCATGCGTAAGTGTCTCGTAAAATATTAGAGAGCAGTAAGTGAAGATTACGTTGATTACTTCGGTCACCAGCTACTCTCGCGAACACATCACGGTTACGACCACCTGTGCTAAAATCATTCCTAGTTGCCTTACAAATCTTTTACAACACTTTATCTAATTCTGTAGCTAGGCTTTTGATATACAGAGGATAGCGTTATTTCAGTTTCCATTGACTAAGGCACCCCCTGTACACTGTGGCATTGGCTTTATAAACTGATAGACGCAGACTTACATTGCTGTCGTACCGATGTAAACTAAGTGCTCGTAACTTGTCAGCCTTCAACTGGCAATCAGTGTACTGTTGTTTACTTTGCTGTGTAATAATGAAATACTTCAGGCCAGTTCAAGGGTATTTCAGGAGAAGAAAGAAGGGGTAATTAACCAAGTGGTAGCTTATCCATAGAAAGCACAAATACCACACACTCTTACACCAAAACCGTTAGGTTAAAGTCACTAGCTATTTCTCTTAACTGTACACAGCAATTATTATTCCTTGACATTTATTGCAAGTGTTGTGTGTCGTAAGTCTTCATGATTGTGAAAGTTAGTGAATGGCTTATAATGTTTCCTAGAGAGATTCTGCTCTAACTTTCTGCAATTCGTACTCAGCTGCTCAAATATGGGGCAGTCAGGCATTAATGTGCACGGCAAAGTGGCTTGATGCCTTAGACCCACGTAGAAAGGCTGTGGACAGCGCACGGTTGTGCCTACATAATGTACTGGTTCTTGGGAGGTGTTGCGAAAATTGTTTTTCTAGAAGGCGTTACTGTATTATTTCTACATTTAAAAAAAAAAAGTATTTTGGCATAACAATGTGAAGGTCAAACATGGTGGGCAGAAAACTGTGTGAAAGTGCCAAAAAGTAAGCTTCTATACAGTCACAGACAACACAACACAACATACACAGAACAACACGCAACACACACAGCCCCCTCTCACGGTCTCATTCGCCATTACCATAACCAACACATCACACAACCACTGACGGGCCCGCTAAATGCATAAGGCCCGTGCATCCGCTATGCGGATGCGAATCTACAACGAACGAACGAACTTCTATACAGTAACAAAATACACTATTCATCTACAGTCCTGTTTAACATGGCGGCGCTAGTGGCCGTGAGCTTTGTGAGGAAAGTCACGTGCATAGCATTCTAGTCTTTTATTTCTATGGACCCAAGCAAAGACGGGCGAGGACAGTCTCCCATTGACGACTGGGGTGAGTCGAGGTGTGCCAAGGCAGACTACAAAGTTTGTCATAACCTGCAGGTCCAGTGAGGACAGACAGTGTTCACGGAAGTGACGGGTTAGAACGAGCAAACAGTCAAAAGCAAAAATGTGGTGGAGATGGAACCTAGAGGAGACAATACCAGAACCAGCCAGTGAGTTAGCTTGTTCAGTATTAATAATTCCGATACGGCTAGGCACCCAGCAGAAGCGAAATGACTTTTTCCGGACATAAAAAAGGAAACGGCCATTCCTGCATTTGGGTGATCACAGGATGAGAGTGAGACGACTTGTGCAGGTAAGTGAGCGCACCCGGAGAATCAGAGAAGATAGCAAAGGTGGGGGAAGAGAACCTTGGCAGAGGCTTCCGAGCTAAAAGACGAACGCAAAGTTCCGCAGTGAGAATATTTGCAACAGAAGGAAGATTACCTAGGAAGGCGGAGTCAGGGAACACAACAACAAACCCAACACCATGGAAGAATTTAGAGCCGGCAGTAAAGATAAGCGTGGCGGAAATGTAACAGGACATATGTTCAAGAAAATGGGAGCGAAGAATATTTAGGAGAAGAAGCGACTTAGAACAAGGGAGAAAAGAAAGGGCAGATTATAGGAGGAGACAGAAGCCAAGGCAGGAGGCACACTAGACGAAGGAGAAAAACAGGAGGAAAAGTGAAATCAGCAGACCGAAAAAGTATGGAGATCCGAAGGGAGAACGGAAGAAGGATGTGGGAGTTCGAGCTAGAAGAGAGTTGGGGAAGGCTGGGACCTAGCAGTGGGAGGAGAACGACGAGGAGGGGGATGGGGGGGGGATGCATCATTGAATCCAAAGGCTTACAGTGGGAGTTTACCGAAAAGCACCAACAGCTAAACGAAGACCAGTATGATGAATGGAATCTAGTTCTGAAAGTGTAAGTGTCATCCATAATAGAATTTAGAACGGAGTGAAGGCGGAGACGTGTGGCGCGATCAGAACTCCGTGAAAGGTGAGACAGCGTTAGCAGTAAGTGAGGATGATGATGCGTAGAAGACTTAAGGGAAGAAACATGTGCATTCAAGTTTAACCTGGATTCAAAGATAAAGCCAAGAAAGGTGGGCAAGGAGCGGTAGGGAAGAGGGGTGTTACACAAGTAAAAAGAAGGCTGTGGTATGGTTCTTGAACGGGTAAACATCACTGCACACAACTTAGTGGCAGAAAAACGAAAACCAAAAGTAGTGGGCTACGTTGAGGCAGCATCAGTGGCAGATTGGAGAAAGGACTGGAGATGAGATGGGTCTGAACCTACAACATAAATAGCTAAATCATCAACATACAGAGAGGCCGAAACAGAAGGGGGTAGAGAAACGACAACGCCATTTATAGTTATAAAAAGTGTGGTATCGAAGAAAGCAGCCTTGGGGAACACCTTCATGTTGGGCAATGGGACGGAAAAGGTGGTCTCTTAGGCGGACATGAGAGGTTCTGAAGGGAAGAAATTTTTGAAGAAAAACAGCTGTGTTCCCTGAAGACCAAGGGAACAAAAACAACGAAGAATATGATGCCTCCATGTAGTATCGTAGGCCTTTTCTTAAAAAAGAAAAAAAAAAGAGACTGGTGCAGTGAAAAAGCAGAGTTGATAAAATATTCAAGTCTAAGGAGAGGCTCTAGGGTACGGTACTGCGTGCTTTGCAATGCGCAAACTGTAAGGGCGACAGAATACAATTGGACTCAAGGTACCACGTGAGTCATTATCAATCATCCATTCAAGAAACTTACATAACAACTAATCTGAGGTACTGGACGGTAATCTTGAGGATGGTGACCAGGTCTATCATGTTTAAGAAATGGAAGAATGACCGCTGCATGCCAATCATGAGGAAGGAAACCTTCTGTCCAAAATTTATATTAGAGGGACAAGAGAATGGACATGGCTTGTGGGGAGATGTTTTAACATGTTGTAATGAACACCATCAAGTCCTGTCTTTGTATATTCACAGGATTTAAATGAAAACTACCATTGGCGAATAGAGAAGGAAGAGTCAAGGACTCCCTCAGCTGACAAAGTGAATGAGTTTGGATTGGATTCAGAATCAAATTAATGCAGTGGAATTCCGGAGAGAGATGAGACCCACTACTAACATGGCTAAAATTATTGTTTATAGCATTCACAACTGAGAAAGAATCAGCCGCGGAGATCGGCCATCGATATTAGAAACTACAGCTTGGAGTGGGATATGTTTGACTGAAATCCTATGAAGTCGAGACTAAACTGCTGCAACAGGTGTATTTGCAGAAATACGAGAAATATAGTCCCTCCGACTAGAACATCTGGTCAGAAGGCAGTGGAAACATGTCGAAACACGAGGAAACTACGATCTGATTAGATAAGGACTGTTTACGACGCAAACTTCCAGGCTTCACCTTTTTACACAAGTGGCTACGTTTAAAAGTAGAGGTCCACCAAGGAACACGTTTGGCACTACATGGTTGCGTATCCTGGGGAAATGGCAGTGAGAGCAACACTTAAAGCCAAGATGAGGAAGAAGACCGGCATATCCTGTGAAGAGGAAAAAGGAGAGGAAGGAAGAGGGGGTTACTGTAACAGAAGAAAACAACTCCCATTCGACAGCACGGAAATGCCAACGGGGTGGATGAGGAACAGGACAAAGAAGCGAGAGTGTATTTGACAAGGAAGTGATCACTTAAATGATTGTCTTCTAATACTGACCAATGGAAATTCATAGAAATCGAAGGTGAACAAAGACACAGATTCAGGAAAGAGATGGATTGAGTGCAGAGGGCAAAATGAGTAGGGGTACCAGTGTTACGGATGAAGAGATTTTAAAAAGGAAACTGTTTTACTAAGCATCCCCGAGTGGTGGTCAAAGAGGCACGAAGGAATGACGGCACCTGAAGTCACCAGGAAGAATTTGAGGAGGAAGGGAATGAAAAAGGGTGGCGAAGATTGGAAAATCAAGAAGGATAAGAGAGAAATAAAGCGAACGGGAAAAGACACGAGCAGATGTATGAAGAATAGGTGAAGAAACAGAGATTCAGGGGGAAAATCATTGCGGATACGGAGGGTGGTGTCGTATGAAGGAGACGGTCCAAGAAAAGTATAGCCAGGAATTGGGGGGGGGAAAAAAAAGTTTCCTGAAGGGAGGGAAGAGGATTATGTGAGAAAATAAAGCAACGAAGGTGTGTGCGATGGGTATGGAAGCCTCTGACATTTCGCTGAAGAAGCGCCATAAAAAAATTAATGAAAAAGGGAAGTATGGGAGAAGCGCTGTGATCGTTTATGGCGTTGAGAGCGAGAGTAACCAGGAGGCATAGGTAAATCAAGAAAAGAAACTGTCAGTGAGGACTGGGAGGAAGTAGTAATCATGGAGGAGGATGACTGGATAGAGGAAGAAAGGGTAACAGAAGAGGGGGGAAGGAGGGACTCAGGAGGGGTCGGAGGAAGGGGAGTAGAAGGGAGTGATAAGGGAGAGGAATGTCTTTCCGCAGAGACATTGGTAGGCAAGGAAGAGGTAAAGTGAAGATAATTAAGGATACTCTGTAAGGATTCTTCTTCCAAAGAAGACAAAGGACGAGTGGAAAACGGCGACAGATCTCCTTGGCGTTGGTGTTTGGACGCGGGGTGCGTTAGGGCTCGTGTGTTGAAATAAATGCTGGCTTCGTGTAAACAACACAATAACGAACAAGCTGCAAACAAGTTGGGAACAGCAGCGTCCTGATCATGTTGGCAACATCATGATGAAGTCTCAGCTGCCTGGTATGGACACACTTATCCCATTGCCTCTGCTGCCAGTGTTCGAAGCTGCACTGAAACATGTTTGCATACATCTGTCCAAATACTGCTGCATACTGTACATGTACCCAAACATGTTAACTGTGTCGTCAACATTATGTTCCAGGGCATGTGTGGGCGCGCCCTTAGGTAGGCTGGGTGTAGATGGAGAAGAATAGAGACAAGGATTATGAGACCGAGAAGACACAATGGCATGTATATGTCTACTTGCACTGAGTGAAGGGGAGAGAGAAGAGAGGGAGAATGCTGAATGTAAAGGATCCAGGGTAGAGGGTGCAGAATTATCAAGAAACGAAGAGGAGGAGGAATCAGGAAGGAGGACAAGATACAGAAACAAGTGGAGGCAGGTAGTGAAGCCGAGGCACCGGAAGAGCCGGAGACATTTCACTGATACACCGGATCCTCGGTGTATCAGATAGTGTGTTTGATCTGTGCATTGTACTGTGTATGGCACTGTAACTCTTTGTGGAAGTTTACATGTAAGGTTGGTCAGCCCGACATTTTTATATCCTGTTCCTCATAGTTGTATACTCTAGACCCGGTCTTGAAGGGAACCCCAGACCAGCACTCGTATACAGAGAACAAGGAGTTGAGGTCTGAACACGCAGCATAACAGTGCCTGTACAGGAATTTAACTGGGCATCTGGAAAGACTTTTTCAGCCTGAGTTGCAGTGAACACTGAGAAAACGAGAGCCATTGGATCACAAAGAAAACGTGACATTAGAATCTACTTAGCATAACAAAGAGAGATGCAGTGAGAGGTCATCCGTGTGTGAGACACACACATACACGAAGTCGGAGACATAAGGGTTTGTGAGGTGGGAGCTGGTGCAGACGAAACAAAAGTGAGTATAGGCTGAGAATAAATGGTAAGAGTCGGAGAAGTAGCATGAGGAGAAGCCGGGGTCGCCATCGGGGTCAAAACATCGAAAGGACGGAGGTAGGAGGAACTTGAAGCAATTTTCTGTAGAAAAGGCTCATCGCGACCATCTAAATGGTGAGTGAAACCTGGAGTTTAGAGGCCCAGACAATGACCCAGGCAGGGACCAAACTCCGAGAATGTACCCCACACCCTATCCAAGAGGGGATAGCAACACTGTTTGGGAGACCAGAGTCCTACAACACAATGTTGGGTCACTGGCCAATGGCCGAGAGAACCAGTACAAAGCAAGAGCTTCCCCGGATCTGCAGCCACAGCTCAGTAGCAGTCTCACCTCTGCAGAGATCCACACACTGGGGTGGTGCCGAACCACCATGGTCCCAGCGGTTGGCCAGACCAACCGCCCACGGGCACACTAACGAGAATTTCGACCAAAGTGAAAAATTCCACGCCATTTAATGGCAAAGATAGGATAAGAGAAAGGAAAGGAAGAAGCAATAGTAGAAGAAAAAGGCCCTGCAGAGTTAGCTGAGGGAGCAATGGGGACCTAAGGAGAGGGGGGAGGACAGAACCAAGTGGAGACAAATGCGGCGCCCACCCAGGAACCGAATCTCCACACACTACCACAGAGCCCATGAAGGTACACTGCGAGAACTTATTTACACATAAAACGCCAGTCGATGTCTCTGAAGCCCTCTCAGCTGCAAGTAAAAATTAACTGGAGAAAAATTACTAGAACAGTGGACCATTTTGGTTGAGTCCAGAATCTGTAATTCTTATTTTTATACCGTATATACCTCATATATTTTTTTAATTTTCTTATTCTCAACCCAGTCCCAATAACCTCCACTTACCTTTTTAAAAAAAAATCCAGTCCCATTCTCCTTCCTCCCAATTATGAAGCAGTTATATCCATCGTTACTCTAGCCATCTAGTCTACAGAGGATTTCGCGCTCTGACACAGGATTTTTCATTATTTTTCAACCAACATGAAGCTGATTGTGGAGGTGTACCTGAAGGTCGTATTGATGTGCATATTTTTGTTATTTTACCACCTCAAGTCCTGATACATACGGAACAGATATACTTTTTTGGGGGGGTCCACTGTTGAATGGATCTTGAATTTGGCTCTCTTTTGTACTGTTTTTACTTTTTCTTGGAAGGAACAGTGTGCGGGCCCGTGGCCCTTGGTTCCTTCTTCCTTGCATTAAAAAAAAAATAATAACTTCCTTTACCCGAGGAATCCCATCGACGTATGGGTACGTTGCGATGTTTTGTCACAGCTACACACATCGACGTATGGGTACGTTGCGCAATTGCAAGGGTCATAATTTGCACAATTTTCAAGTTCCATGGGTGATTTTTGGTAGGCTTACCCCACACTGGGCAATTCACCTGTTAGCAGTAAGCTGGCCAGTAAAGGTTTGTTGCCCACGGTCTCTCCCATGACGAAATTCACGGTGAAAGTGATTCCTGAGGTGGACAAAGAAATAAAGAAGCTAGAGCAAGAAACAAACAGAAGTGATGAGGTGGCAATGTCATAAAGGAAGGTGCCATATGTGGATGTGCTTGGTGACTGAACAATGCTTCTATTGCCTATATACAGTAAATGTGTTAAAACCAATATAGTCTGTTACTACACATAAATTCTTACAAAAAACATAAATAAATACGTAATTGAAAATGGCCTGAATTAGTTAACCCTTCCATAGTTCGTTTTCCTTAGCCAGGTGCCCTGAAAAAGAAGGAAAACATAAGGTTGCATGACACCTGTATCAACAGTTTTAAGCACAGGATCGCGATTTCTCTATGAATTTTCGATGTTTCTCACCAAAAGCGAAGGTTTGAGCCAATAAAAAATTTTTCCCCCAAATGCTCGGGATATTGTGGTATCGTAGGTAGGAAATCGGTCGGTCTTTTTTTTTTCTATGATTTCCTCCCCTATAGAGAGGACCGGGCCATTTTTTTAGCCCGGTCAGAGTATCTCCGAAGTGGAGATTGGCTTGTATAACTGAGTGGATGTCGGGAGAAGCAGGCAGCAAGGCAGAAGGCAGGGAGGTGGCAAGCGAGGCTGGCTGATGGTCAAAGAGGGCAGGCCGGGGCGGGAACAGTGGAAACCGCGGCACGATGGAGTGGCGCCATAGAGTCGCGGCGCCGATGGGCAGGCGCCGGCGACGAACTGTAGATGGAGTTGCCCCGACGATGCCCTCAGCTCCCAGGCCCTGGATGGAAAGGGCCGAAAATACTCGCCCAGCTCCCCAGCAGCAGGTGGAGGCCAAGGAGGGAAGGCCCAGTCACGGTGGTGGGAGGGAGCCCCGATCCTGGTGGAGGGAGGGAGGGTAAAGTGGAGACCCTTAACCTCCTGGTGGACGGACAGGGCTCCTCCGAGGGGCGACAGGCCCATCCTCCCCGGCGGAAACTGCTGCAGAGAGCTGGTCCCACCGAGAGCAGCGGTGGAGGTGTTGCCTCGGTGAGAGATGGGCTGCGAGTGGCGGCGGCGAATCGGTCGGGACGTGACGGGTTAAAGTAAGCTTTCTTTTTGAACTGCACTGGGCACCTGAAGTTCAGGAAACCTTTCTAGATGTTTAATATTTCTGTTTCTAAATGCTTAGGGCTACAAATTGTGAAGGCCCTGAGGAATAATGAATATATAACAAACTGTTTATTGCCATCATGGTGATATGAGAACAAATGAATATGTAAATAACACTGCGCAGGTTTCCAACTCTCTCTCTCTCTCTCTCTCTCTCTCTCTCTCTCTCTCTCTCTCTCTATATATATATATATATATATATACATACTATACATATATATATACAGTATATGAAATACAGGAGTTAGGGGTTGGAGCCGCAGACGACACGATGGCCGGAGCAGACGACACCAGCACCCCCAACCCCCACAGTACCACCGGGGGACTGCCGCTGACACAGAGCGGCTGGGAACAGGAACGGCGCACCTGTATCACTTCCCGGCGCCCCTCTTGCTCCCAGATGGTGACCCGGAAAGGTAGCAGTCGGCGGCACCTAGTCTCCGGCCGAAATTCCACTCGCCAGGTAAGGGGTGGAGTTTACAACTCCACGCAACGCCGCGTTATCGGCCACAGTCATACCAGGTATGGGGCAGGACCGGCCACAGTCCGTTCCCCAGTTGCATCCCCGCTACAGGGACGCGGCACGGATGCATGTCGGCCTGGCAGGACAGGCCATAAGTCGTCCGACTCCTGTAGTCGTTCCCCCCAGAGTGGCGCCGCAGTATTGGCCATAAGCCGTACTGGGCATGAGGCAGGATCGGCTACAGTCCGTCCCTCTGCTACTAGTCCTCTCAGCTCCCCGGTACGGGCCATCAGCCGTACCAGAGCTACAACCCCCTGCACCCCTACGACGTTGGCCAGTAGTCACGTCGGGCCAGAGGTAGGGCAGGCCATTAGCCGCACTGAAGCTGTTGTCCCCTGGGCCACCCAGACGTCGGCCACTAGTCACGTCAGGCCAGAGGCAGAGCAGGCCACTAGCCGCATTGAAGCTGATGTCCCCTGTGCTACCACGACGTTGGCCACTAGTCACGTCAGGTCGGATGTAAAGCAGGCCACAGTCCACTTCTCTCCTACAGGAGGACCTGCAGCCAGAGAGGACCCCTCTCCCGAGCCGTGGCAAGGCCTCACCCGAGGCCTTGGTTCCCTGCAACTCTACCAGGGTGAACAGTGGCCGAAGCAGAGTCCCTGCAGACCCCGCAGCCGACGCTGGGCCCTGTCTACTTCTCCCCCGGCCCGAGGTTCTCGTGTGATGACCCTGTCGGCGACGCCGCCCTCTAGCCGTTGCCGCAGTCCAGCCGCCCCGGGTTCCAGTGCCCTGGATCCTCAGTTGCCCCGGGAGTTGCCCCGAACACCAGGGCACGACTTGCCTGTGGGCGAGGCCTCCCTGAGTCTCTCCCAGACTCGACGACAGGCCCGTCTTCTGGCTCTCTTCGGGCCGAACCCCTAGTCCCATGACTACGTGTGGGGCCCTGTCCAGGGGCGCACCACTCTGCCCTTCCTCCAGACGGAGGAATCAACCTAGGGCTCACCAGTGGTAACAAAGTGAGTGGACTTTACATATGTGTATGCTCTTTCGACCCAGATATTTGTGTGAATTAACTTACACCATACGAGTGATCCCCTACAGTGTATTCTCGAGTTAAGTGACCAGGAACCCAGAGTATAAGACAGGACGAACCTAATAGCTAAACGTGGCCTGACTTATATCCCGAGTAGAGTCCCGCGTCTCCCCCCAGTGAACGAAATGCCTTTGTGACCAGCAGAACATTAATACTGTGTCGGTTGTGCCATTCCCTTGTTATTGACACTCTCCCTCCTCAACCCACAGGCACACGAGTGAAACACCTCAGTGACCAACAGAAGGAGTACATGTTATTTCCATCGTGCCTTCCCTTTGTGCACTAAATCTCCACCCACCCCCGTGTCCAGGCACGTTAGTCAGGGTAAGCTAGAATATCGCAGTCCCTCCCCCCCGTTAGTGATCACTACGTGGCAGACTCTACCTGAGGTAGACTTCCGGCCAACAGGTGTCTGTGACACAGGTGTTAACGTAACGCATATACAGTGCCGTCCAGTGCTATATGGGTTTGGGAAATTATAGTAGATTCATTCCTGTGTCTTAAATTATAAGTGTATTGTATGTGCCATAAGTGTTGGGTAAATAGTACCATACTTCTACCAGTCGGTATAGTGACAGACTCCATTTGTGTTAAGTGTTAACCCATCCCCGGCCAACCCAGTTTGTAATATATTTGTTGATGTACTATTGTCCTTGGGAAGATATCTGGCATACATGTGTGTAATACTCACTGCCTTGTTTTTGTGTCCAGTCCTACTCCTTAGAGTTACCGACCCGGTCTAGAATAGGGACCCGCTGTAGCCTGCGTATTTGAGGGCGAGAAACCGACCCACAAATACGCAGCATAACTATATATATATATATATATATATATATAACGGTAGAGTGAAAAAAGGGGTCAAAAATCAAATCACGGATTTACTGGATGTAATACCTACCACAATTGCCAATGCTATTACTCATTAATGACAAAACTTTACTGAAATAGGATTTAATCTTGTGCCCTCTATCATCCTTTTTTTTTTTTACCAACCTGAGAGACAAATGACAAATCCTTGGCACTCATTATATTACACAGTAATATATACAATTATAAATTATAATATGCAGTGTATAAATGTACATGACCGAATATGTCTAGCTTAAGACAGCAAGCTTTGGCTCTCCTCTCCTTTCACTGATCCTCCTGGTGAACAAGCCTACATCTTTTCTATCCTTAATGACCTAGAACAGCTCGAACAGCACCCTACCCGTATCCCTGACGGCCTTGGAGAGAGCTCCAACATAGTTGACCTTTTCCTTACAACTAATCCTATGCTTACAATGTTAATATTTTCTCCCTGTTGGGTTCCTCCGATTACAACCTTATTTGCTTGACCTGTCCTATCGCTCCGGTACGGCCTGTGGTCTCTCCAAAGAAACGTTTACTGTGGCACTTTGGAGCTGCGGACTGGGAGGCCCTCAGGCAGTACTTCTTTGATTTTCCATGGAATGATTATTGCTTCCATGGCCGGGAGCCATCTGAGTGTGCCTTGCACATTACGGATGTTATTCTCTCTGGCATGGAATCATACATTCCTTTCTCATATCCTTTGACTAATGCAAGAAAGCCTTGGTTTAATCACGCTTGTTCTGATGCTGTCCGCAACAAAGAGAGGGCCTATAAGAGATACAAGAGCCAACCCACCCCTGAATCACATCTTTTATATATTTTTGCCCGGAATCGTGCTAAGTCTGTTCTTCACTCTGCTAAAAATAATTTCATCCGTACTAAATGCTCTGAACTCTCCAACTCGAATTCTTCCCGCTCCTTCTGGCACCTTGCCAAAAACTTTTCTAACAACTTTACCTCATCATCCTTCCCTCCTCTTTTCTACTCTGATGGCTCTGTAGTTATTTCATCTACTGATAAAGCAGATCTCTTCGCTCAGTCTTTCTCCTCCAATTCCACCTTAGACGATTCTGATGCTGTTCCTCCATCACTTCCTCTGACTTCCTAATGGCTGACAAAAGTATCTTCAGCTGATATATTTTCTGCCATCACTGGCCTCAGCACTAACAAGACATATGGGCCTGATGGAGTCCCTCTTGTTTTCCTCAAGAACTGTGCTTCTGTGCTTACACCCTGTCTAGGTAAACTCTTTCGCCTTTGTCTTTCAACTTGTACCTTTCATTCTTGTGGAAGTTTGCTCTCATTCAGTCAGTCCCAAAGAAGGGTGACCATTCCTAACCCCTTTAACTATCGTCCAATTGCTTTAACATCGTGTGTCTCAAAAGCTTTCGAGTCTATTCTTAAAAGAAAAATTTAAAAGCATCTTTCCTGTCACAACCTTCTTTCTGATCGTCAGTAAGGGTTCCGTCAGGGACGCTCCACCAGCGATCTTCTCACCTACCTTTCAGACTCCTGGTCATCCTCCTTTCGGGTCTTTGGCGAAAGCTTTGCCATTGCACTTGACATCTCAAAGGCTTTCGATCGAGTCTGGCATAAATCTTTAACTTCCAAACTGCCCTCTTGCGGTTTCAATCCTTCTCTCTGTGCCTTCATCTACAGCTTCCTTTCTGGTCGTTCTATAGCCGCTGTTGTAGACGGCCATCGTTTTTCTCCTACATCTATCAACAGTGGTGTTCCTCACGGCTCTGTCCCGTCACCAATTCTCTTCCTTTTATTCGTCATTGGCTGTACACCCGGGATAGTAAATTCGCGACCACGTACAGTTGCCGACATATGAAACGAGGAGACCTAGCCCGGAAACGTG
>JAGKTI010013257.1:0-23340 GCA_018397915.1 Birgus latro
TGAAACCTGAAGGAACAAAAGGTATATCCTGTATATTTTGATATCGACAGTTTGCATCATTTAACGTACACGAGGATAATGTGTAATATAGAAGTCATATCAAGTCTCCAGTGCCATTTAGAATCATGCATGTTTCTTCAATTTTTGGAAGGGAAGGTAAAATAAATCATAAAACAAGTACCAAATGATCAGGTAAGCCTCTGAGCCTATGAATGAGAAAATGATGTCAGAAGTCTAACTTTTTCAGTCCGATGAAATATAAAGTTTTATTCTTGCTGCCAAACTATTTCACCATTTAGAATATTCATACTGAAGGGGGTTAGTGAAGCTATATTATCATCCAGTTCAGTCTCCCCTGAGCTGAAAAAAGTTCTTGGAATAATTGATTCACGTCCTCACAGTGAAGGAAGTAGTTTAATCACACTCATGTAGCAGCACATGTTCTAGGCTAACTTGTAAAAAAAAAAAATTATTGTATAATCAAGTTACTCTTATGCTACGTACTCAAGGCTCAACCTGTTGCTCCCTGAGTACGAGGTACTGATCTGGGGCTCTTTTCAAGTCCGGGTCGAGAGCACCCAACCAGAAGAACAGGGTTCAAAAACATAGGCCAACATGTTTATATGACAATGTATGTGTAATACATTGTCATATAAACATACAGTACTGGGCACAATACTGATGGGCAGATTATACACACTATAGTGGACCGGAGGACAGGAGTTGTGACCACGGGTGACAGGGTAGCTGTGGGTGTCGCCCAGGTGTGGGAGGGGTCCTGTCAGGCGTGTGCTATCTGAAAGGGCATGGGACTACTGTCATAGGTTGGATCATCCGGTGTGGGCTGCGAGGTAACGTAGAGGGAGGAGGCCTTTTCCTGGCCGGGCCTTGGAGAGTGTCTCCCCTCGGGACTGGGGCCGAACAGGGAGAGTAGGCGCCCTGCCTTGTGCCTGCCTTTGGGGAAGGTCGGCTCACAGGCTGGTCTGGGAAGGTCTCGGCTGGGAGTCCTGATAGCGTTCCTCAATGACTGGAGGCCTCGCCTTTGTCGAGAGGCCGTCAGGGGCTGCCTGCAGCGTCTCTTCCTGTGGGAGTCTGGCAGCAACAGGTTATGTAGGGGCACTGATGGCAGTGAGAGTGTCCCCAGGCTTACTATGGGGCCACTCCAGACCCTCTCCAGCTGTGACTCCTTTGGGGAGCTAGCTCCGCCCATTGGGGTGTGGGGAGAGTGAGAAGGATGTCCCACTCGGGCTCTGGAGGAGTGAGGCAAGCAAGGGGCGTTGCCCTTGATGGGCGTCGCAGGGTAGCAGACGAGGGAAGTATGATGGATGTTCCCTCCCCTGTGGGCAAGGTGGGTGCCGCTGCGTTTCCACTAGACCCTGGGACTGCAGGTGAGAGGAGGACAGTGGCCGTCCTCTCCCTGGTGAGCACAGTGGGTGTCGCCGTGGTCCAGTTCCCCGTGGGGGCTGCAGATGAGGGAAGTACGATGGACATTCCCTCCCTGACGGGCACGGTGGACGCTGCGGCGGTTCTGCATTGCCCTGGGAAAACGGGTGACAGGAGTGGAGTGGCTGTCCTCTCCCCGGCGAGCATGGTGGGCGTCGCCACGGTCCTGCTCCCTTTGGGGGCTAAGATGAAGTACAGTGGACGTTCCCTCCCTGACAGGCATGGTGGGAACCGCCGCAGCTCTACCTTGCCCTGGGAAGACAGATGAGAGGAGTACAGTGGCCGTCCTCTCCCCAGCAAGCGCAGTGGGCGTCATCGTGGTCGTACTCCCAGCGGAGGCTGCAGGTGAGGGAAGTACAGTGGAAGTTCCCTTTCCGACGGCTACAGTTGGCGTCATTGCGGTCCTGCAAGGGGTAGTGGATGAGAGGAGTACAGTGACCATCCTCTCCCCGATGAGCACGGTGGGTGTTGCCGCAGTCCTACTTGGGATTGTGATTACATGAGTCCCACCTCCATCCTGGCAAGTGCTGGTCTGGGTAGAGAGTAGTACAGCTGGGCGGCGTAGCTTCCGTGGGCTCCGTTGAGGGGAAGAGGGCACATGGTGGCAGGGGACGTATGCCCATCTTGCTCGGGCCCTTTCCGCGCCTCCCTGTGGTCTCCCCTTGGTGCTGGTATTTCACCGCTGCCACAGCCATAAAGGTCATGTACCCATGGCTGGAGGTGGTAGATGTCGGAGGCAGCAGTCCAGTGGGTTGGCATGAGGTGGTGAAGGAGTGAGGTTCAGTGCTGCGTTAGTACGTTTGACTCCTGGTGTGGATGGTATACTATCTTAAAGGTGGAGGTCTGTGTAGTCCTTCGCAGGAGACGCATAAGTTGTGGTGTCCCTCGGCGGCGGTGTATGTTCTCTTGGGCAGGGGTCCAGAGTACGCGTTTGATCTTCATTTTTGAAGGCATGGAGTGTGGTGACTGGCCGGTGATTCTGGGCTGAATGCTGGAGACTGGTGAGGCAACTTGGGTTTTATGAGATCGCGGGGGACACGCCTTAATTGCCCTGGTATGCTTGGTCACTGGAAATTTCCATCTCGCCTGTTGGATTATGGTGCAGGTGTTTGGTGTTGGGGAGCTGGAGGTGGATGGTCTGAGTGGTGTTGGAGGTGTTAGGGGTGTGGGTGAGGGTGTGGGTGCGTACCTTGGTGGTGGGCGAGAGAGACGGCCGGATCTAGTAGTGGTGGTGGTGAGGACGGGTGTGGGTGGCAAGGAGCTTGGGTCATGTTGTGAGATCGCCAGGTGGGGGTGGGGGGTTCTTGGTTTGGGTGGTGGAGTTTTTGTGTTAGGTGGTGGAGGTGCGGTGGTGGTCAAGGATGGGGAGCTGGTGTTGGATCTGGTGTAGGACATGGGTGTGGAATGGGGAGTGGGTGAGGGTGAGGAGTGTGTAGGTGTGATGTAGCACAAGTATGAGTTAGTCATATTGGCGGGGCAGTTGAGTGGTGGTGCGGCGTGCTGGGTGGGAGAGTGGGTGTGGCATGGCCGGGAGGCTGTGGGCGAGGTGGGTGATGAGGGGTGAAAGGTAGGAGACAGTAGACAGGAGGAGATGGTTTCATAAGGCAGGTTAGGGGAGCATAAGATAGAGGTTCCGGCGGGCCTGTTCAAAGTGGAGGCAGATCTCGTGCTGAGGAGGGATGATAAGGTAGGAGGCGGTGTACTGAGGAAAGTGGCAAGTGGAGGAGTGGGAAGGTTAGGAATAGGAGAGGGTAAGGTAGAAGACATAATGAGAGGAGAGTGCAATGAGGGAGAGGGTGTGGGAGTGCATGTGCATTGTGGGTGGGGGGGGTGTTTAAAGACTTCTGGAAATGGAGGTGTCGCTTGTGACAGTCAATACTTCTGCAGGAGGTCCAGCCATAAGTAGCCATCGTAAGCACAGCAGGTCAAGTCGAAGATGATGAATTGGTGCTGGGCTGATACTTTCTGATGAGTATCGGCAAACAAGGCCCGGGTTTCCCTATGTATAGGCAGGGGGGCATCCCCCACATCTACGAGGTGAGCTGAAGTGGGGAAAAGCAGGCCGAAAGCTGAGGCGCGGCGGGAGTAGAAATGACTGTAGAGGCAGGATCTAGTCGCTCCTGTGTCGACCAGTAGCCTTGCTTTTTTCACCCCGTTCAGTCTCATCTTGTCATAGACTGGGGGGTGATATTTTTGTGAGGTGGCCCCCGCCACCATGAGAAGGTGCGGGGTTGGTCCTAAAAATGCAGCTGTTGTGGGGTGTCTTCTTCTTTGAGCTCTACTTCCTCAGGATCGACGCAGTCGGCAGATGGTGCATTGTCCTCAGTGCACTCGTCTTCCAGGCAGGAGACCTTGTGGTGCCCTTGGGTAGTTGGTCTGCACCGGGCAGCTTTCAGTTGTTCACGTATGTCATGAATAGAGCACCAGTGACTACAGGCGGAGAATTCCCACAGGTTAATGGAGATGAGGTTGGTATTCTCTTTAGGGGCGAAGCGCATCTTGGTGGGGAGTGCCTTGGGCATAGTGGGTGGTGCTGAAGGAACTGTGTGGGTGGGGAGCATCTGTGGTTTGGGATGTGGTGCTGTGATTTGGATCTCTGCTTACTGCACCGATGTGTTGTGGGGTGGTGCGAGCGGTGAGAAGGCACCTGACCAGCTGGACATCCCTGTCAAGGTCACCCATAGCATCATAGATTGTAAAATGTTCTCTTATGGCACTGGGGAGGATCCACAACAGGGTGTTGAAGATGTGTTGTTACCGGGTGGCCACATCGGCCTCCAGGTAAGCGGCAGTGACGAGTCGCCTGGCCTGGTTAAGCACGTCATCCAGGTTGCCGTCCTAGGTGAGGGCGTCAAGCTGGGTTAAAGTGACTACTTTCCCTAGTGATAGCATGATTGCTTGAGTCACGATTTGCGTGAACTGCTGCCAAGTCAGCTCCGAGACGATCTTCGTGGAGATGCTTGACACTGCTTTTCCCAGGTGGGGTAGAGTTACTGCTATTTTCTCCCTGTCTCGCTCGAATCTGACGTCCAATTGTGGTTTAATCATGCACATGTACATGTCTATTCGCACTGTTCAGGATCGAATTTTGGCAATTGTATGTATGGTTTGGCCGCCATTTTGTTAGATTTTCCCTTTCATTCCTTATTGCTCTCTGACCACATCTAGAACCACCGCTAGCCACCAGTTTATGCTACATACGCAAGGCTCAACCTCTTGCTCCCTGAATATGATGAACTGATTTGGGGTTCTTTTCAAGACTGGGTCTAGAGCATGCAACCAGAGGAACAGGGCTCAAAAACACAGGCCAACCAATCTTACACGTATATTGTCACACAAACATGCAGTACTGGGCACAATACAAATGGTAAGGCCATACACACTATAGTGGACCGGAGGACAGGAATTTTGACTACAGGTGACAGGGTAGCTGTAGGTGTTGCCCAGGTGTGGGAGCGGTCCCATCAAGCGTGTGCTCTCTGAAAGGGCATGGGACTACTGTCATAGGCCGGATCGTCCGGTGTGGGCTGTGGGGCAGCATAGAGGGGGGCCTTTACCTACAGGGGCCTCGGTGAGTGTGTTGGCTCTTGGGACTGGGGCCGAACAGGGCGAGTAGGCACGCTGCCTTGTGTCTGCCCTTGGGGGAGGTCGGCTCACCGCCTGGTCTGAGAAGGTCTCAGCTGGGAGTCCTGAGGGGATCCCTCGATGACTGGGGGCTGCAGCCTCGCCGTTGTCGTGAGGCCATCAGGGGCTGCAGCCTCGCCTTTGTCGAGAGGCCATCAGGGGCTGCAGCCTCGCCTTTGTCGAGAGGCCATCAGGGGCTGCAGCCTTGCCTTTGTCGAGAGGCCATCAGGGGCTGCCTGTGGTGTCTCTTCCTCCGGTAGTCCGGCAGCAACGGGTGATGTAGGGACACTGACTGCAGTGAGCGTATCCCCAGGCTCACTATGGGGCTGCTCCAGACCCTCTCCAGCTGCAACTCCATTGGGTAGCTAGCTCTGCCCCTTGGGGTGTGGGAAGAGTGAGAGGGGCATCCCCCTCGGGCTCTGGAGGAGTGAAGCGAGCAAGGGGTGTTGCCCTCGTGGGCATTGCGGGGGTAACAGACGAGATAAGTACGGAAGACGTTCCCTCTCTGATGGGCATGGTGGACGCTGCTGCGGTTCTGCATTGCCCTGGGAAGACAGGTGACAGGAGTATAGTGGCCGTTCTCTCCCCAGCGAGCGCGATGGACGTCCCTGCAGTCCTGCTCCCAGCGGAGGCTGCATGTGGAGTAGACTGTAGCACCAGTCGAGCTGGGCAGTACTCCCAAGGAGGATGGAAAGCTGATGACAGGGAGAGCTGGAGCTCCCGTTTCATCAGCCCTCAGGACTTGTTCCTGACCATCCCCCTTTGCTGAACTTTTTCAGTTTCTCAGTAACACAGAGAGTAGACCAGCATGCTCTCCAATACAAGTTTCTCTAACTGTCAAAACCAAACTACATAAACTCTACACACTACACTTCCTTTTCAAAATTTTCTTTAAAAAAATGGCTACTGACAATTGTGCCTCGGAGTCCCCAGGGGGGGGTACCATAAATGCCCCCACCATCCATCCGCCCCTCTCCCAGTGACGGCTCTCGGAGCTGCCTGGAACCACTGTCTGACTCACTCTTTCTTCATTTCTGTAACATTCGCGGCCTTTCCTCTAACTTTCGCTCTGTTGAGCATCACCTCTTCTCCTCTAAACCTCATCTTCTCTTTCTTTCTGAGACAACTGACAGCAAACCCTTTTCTGTATCCTCCTACTTTCTCTATTCTCATTTCAAAGCCAAAGGTGGCTGTTGTGTATATGTATGCAACGATCTATCTTGCTCTCGTGTTCCTGAACTTGATTCTTCTGAATTCTCTACTCTCTGGCTTCGGCTTTCCTGTCATTCTCTGACTAAATATATTTGTGCTGTTTACTTATCTCCTAATTCTACTGACTATCAAAAATTCTTTGACTATCTTACTTCTACGATGGAACACATTCTGTCCATTTCACCTTTCTCTGAAATCTCCATTCTAGGAGATTTCAGTGTTCACCACCACCTTTGGCTCTCCTCCCCATTTTGCTGATCCACCTGGTGAACAAGCCTACATCTTTTCTATCCTTAATGACCTAGAGCAGCTTGTACAGCACCCTACCCGTATCCCTGACCGCCTTGGAGAGAGTTCCAACATACTTGACCTTTTCCTAACAACTAATCCTTCTGCTTACACTGTTAATCTTTTCTCTCCGTTGGGCTCCTCCGATCACAACCTTATTACCTTAACCTGTCCTATTGCTCCAGTACAGCCTGTGGACCCTACAAAGAAATGCCGCCTGTGGCACTTTGGAGCTGCAGATTGGGAGGCCCTCAGGCAGTACTTCTTTGATTTTCCTTGGAATGATTATTGCTTCCATGGCCAGAGCCGTCTGAGTGTGCTCTGCGCATTACGGAGGTTATTCTCTCGGGCATGGAAGTATACATTCCTTTTTCATATCCTCTGTCTAATGCAAGAAAGCCTTGGTTTAATCACGCTTGTTCTAATGCTGTCCACAACAGAGAGAGGGCCTTTAAAAGGTACCAGAGCCAACCCACCCCTGAATCATCTTTTTTATATTTCTGCCCTGAATTGTGCTAAGTCTGTTCTTCGCTCTGCTAAAAATAATTTCATCCGTGGTAAATGTTCCCAACTCTCCAACTTGAATTCTTCTCGCTCCTTTTGGCACCTTGCCAAAAACCTTTCTAACAACTTTACCTCATCATCCTTCCCTCCTCTTTTCTACTGTGATGGCTCTGTAGCTATTTCTTCTACTGATAAAGCAGATCTCTTCGCTTAGACTTTCTCCTCCAATTCTACCTTAGATGATTCCGGTGCTGTTCCTCCATCACTTCCCCCCTCAGACTTCCTCATGACTGGCATTAAAATTTCTTCAGCGGATGTATTTTCTGCCATCACTGGCCTCAGTGTTAACAAGGCATATGGGCCTGATGGAGTCCCTCCTGTTGTCCTCAAGAACTGTGCTTCTGTACTTACACCCTGCCTAGGTAAACTCTTTCGCCTTTGTCTCTCAACTTGTACCTTTCCTTCTTGCTAGAAGTTTGCTCTCATTCAGCCAGTCCCAAAGAAGGGTGACCATTCACAACCCTCTAACTATCGTCCAATTGCTTTAACATCCTGTGTCTCAAAAGTTTTTGAATCAGTTCTTAACAGAAAAATTTTAAAGCGTCTTTCCTGTCACAGCCTTCTTTCTGATCGTCAGTATGGGTTCCGTCAGGGACGCTCCACTGGCGATCTTCTCACCTACCTTTCAGACTCCTGGTCATCCTCCTTTCAGGACTTTGGCGAAAGCTTTGCCATTGCACTTGACATCTCAAAGGCTTTCGATCGAGTCTGGCATAAATCTTTGATTTCCAAACTGCCCTCTTACGGTTTCTATCCTTCTATCTGTGCCTTCATCTCTAGCTTCCTTTCTGGTCGTTCTATAGCTGCTGTTGTAGACGGCCATCGTTCTTCTCCTAGACCTATCAACAGTGGTGTTCCTCAGGGCTCTGTCCTATCACCAACTCTCTTTCTTTTATTCATCAGTGACCTTCTAAGCTGTACATCTAACCCTATCCACTCATATGCTGATGATTCCACCCTTCATCTTTCCATTCGATTTCCGCACCGTCCATCTCAGCAGTTACTTCAGCAAACAAGTGATGAGGCTATGGCACACCTAATGTCTGACTTGGCTCATATCTCTGACTGGGGTAAAAATAATCTTGTTATTTTTAATGCATCAAAAACTCAGTTCTTACACTTATCAGCCCGACAAAATCTTCCTCAGGATTACCCACTACTGTTTAATAATGTCCAGCTCAGTCCTGCATCATCCTTGAACATGCTACGGGTTTCATTCTCTCGGGATTTGTCTTGGAAGGAACATATTACATCTCTTGCGAAATCTGCCTCCAAGAGATTAGGTGTGCTGGGCCGACTCCGAACTTTCTTTACCCCTGCACAGATGTTGACCTTGTACACGGGTTTTATTCGCCCGTGTATGGAGTACAACTCTCATGTGTGGGGAGGCTCCCCACATGCAGCCCTTCTTAATAGGGTGGAGTCAAAGGCTTTTCATCTCATTAACTCTCCTCCTCTTACTGACTCCCTTCAACCTTTGTCTCTTCGCCGCACTGTTGCTTCTTTATCTCTCTTCTGTCGCTACTTCAGTGGTCATTGTTCCTCTGAACTGTCTGCTTGCATCCTTCCACCTCTTCGACGGGCACGTAGTACCCGTCTAGCAGCAAACTCTCATCCCTTTTCTGTCCAACTCTCTAATGCAAGAGTTATCTGTTACTCCCAGTCCTTCATTTATGCAACTGGTCAACTCTGGAACTGTCTCCCTCTGTCTGTATTCCGTACTTCCTATGGTCTCCAATCTTTCAAGTGCAGTGTGTCGAGGCATCTCGAAATGAATGGATCTTGAATTTGGGTCTCTTTTGTATTGTTTTTACTTTTTCTTGGAAGGGACAGTATGCGTGCCCTGGTCTTTGGTTCCTTCTTCCTTGCATTTAAAAAAAAAAAAATGTGAAGGAAGTACGGTGGATGTTCCCTCCCCGGTAAGCACAGTGGGCGTCGTCGCGGTCCTGCAGGGGGTAGTGGGTGAGAGGAGTACAGTGGATGTTCTCTCCCCAACAAGCACGGTGAGTGTTGCCACGGTCCTACTTGGGACTGTGGTTTCACGAGTCCCACCCCGATCCTGGCGAGTGCTGGTCCGGGTAGAGAGTAATGCAGCAGGGTGGCGTAGCTTCTGCGGGCCCCGTTGAGGGGAAGAGGGGCTTATGGTGGCAGGGGACTTATGCCTGTCTTGCTCAGGCCATTTCCGCACCTCCCTGTGGTCTCTGGTCTCCCCTTGGTGCTGGTACTTCAGGTACATCATAAGATTCATGCAAATATTGGACTTCAAAACCTTGGTTAATCACCATAATGATCTGGTAAATGAGCTGTATGCACATCCACCTTTACCGCGAGCTAGTGAAAAGTGAGCTATGTTTTATCTCGCTATGAGGAAGGTTGCCTATGATGTATGGAAACAGATGTCAGGAGGTGGTATTTGACAAATATTAAATATCAGAAAGCTAAAGCTATGGCAAGCTTCAAGAAAACACTACTTAAAATGTGCCCCGATGACGACACCCCCACCCACCAAGGAGATAACGGGGAGGTGACCGCCACCCTACATGGGGACACTGGACAGATGACTTTACCTTCCGGGCCACACCGGCCCATATCACCTTCTTCCATACACCCCTCCTCCCCGCAACCGGACCAACACCAAGGTAGCAGTCGGGGGAAATTACTCTCCAGCCGCAGCATCCATTGCCAGACTCAAGGTGGGATGACCGCCAGTCATCCTAGTCCTATGGTACCCCAGGGGAGCAGCGGCACAGCAACATCTGCCGGATTTGCTGCAGAGGAAGCGACTGCCTGTTCTCCCTCTTCTGCCACCCACCTTTGGGAGCGGAAGCACGGTTATGTCTGCTGGACTAACCGCTGTGAGAGCATCCGCCGGATCTCTCCTGCTTGTCCCAGGGAAGGGAGCAGAGCCTCTGTAGCGTCCGCCGGACCTGCCATAGCGGAGGCACCCGTCGGGTACTCCGCAGCTGCAACTCTCCCCCAGCAGCGGGAGCATGGTAGCGTCTGCTGGAACCTCTCCCTCCTGGCCCCCCCAGGATGAGTGGTGTCCCAGTAACGTCTGCCGAACATACCAGGCGGGAGGAGCACCCGCAGGTTCTCCTTCCCCCACTCCCCAACCCAGGAGCCTGGGCAATTTCCACCGGACTTGCCAGACCAGAGGAGTTTCCTCAGAATCTCTTCCTTTGACCCCGGCATGGAGTTCCGGTAGCGTCCATTGGACCTGCCACATAGAGGGAGCGACCGCCGGTTCTCCCTCCTCCACTAGTCCGGAGGCTCCCTTAGAGGAGCAAGTCTCTGGCTTGGCCCACCTTTCCTGTGGCCGAGTGAGTAGCTCCTCCTCCTCCTCCCATACTGCTTGGGGCAAAGACTGCTCCCCCACAGGTACGTTGTGGCAGGACGTGTGAAGCAGACCAGTTGTGGGTGTCCTGGCAATCCAGCCGTCCCCTCTATGTGCTGACGGACTCCCAGGGACGTCGTGGCTGCAGACAACCCCTGACTGCCTCCTCTCCCCAGCGAGACCACAGCCCCCAATCACCAAGGGGCACACCACCTACCCTGGGCTCCACCCAACCCAAGGCCACCCACTGCACACCGACCATGTCCAGAGGCGGCGTAGGGCTGCCCGCCTCCTGGCCCTGTTTGGCCTCAGTCCCGAGGGGCCTGACTACTCCCAATGTCGCCTCCCGGAGGACCCAGAGAGGACCTCCCTCTACACCACTATGCCCCCCACATCGTGAGGGATCCACGCATCACCCGGACGGCCTCAGCCCCTACACCAGGCCGCCACCTGAACCTTCCGGGACAAAACCCCTGAACCGTGAGTGCTACCTTCCCCTGTTGTATACCCCCACCAGTGAAATATTCGCCCTGTGTAGCTCTCCCTCCCCTGTGCAAAGACATGGGCAGAGACCTCAAGTGAAAAAGTGTTGTCCATCCCCCCTGCTGTAATGATCACTCCCCAGTGACAAACATACTCCTGCTGGTGAACCTAGTGAATCGTGAACCCCCTGCGACCCTCGGTGTGTTCCAACAAATGTGAAGGTTCAATGCTCCCCCAGTGTCATAAGTGAATTATCCACGAGGCCCAGAAACGCCGGACAAATACTGAACAGTGTGTGTTGCCCTAGTCAGGACTTTCAGTGAGCACCAGACTTGTGATTCCTAAGGTGTCATTCTGCTATATTTGTGTGTTGCCCTAAAGTGTACCATAAGGGAGTCTGTAAGTGCCACATGTGATATTCTATATTGTACTGTGTCAGTCAGTCTATGTTTGTTATGCGGCATGTGTAAGGGATGACTACTCGCTCCTTAAACACGGCGCCTAGAGCGGGTTCCTCTTTCTAGACCGGGTTGGGTATACTTAGGGCAACTTAGAGAAACAGGGCATAAAAACACCAGGCAAGAAACCTCATACATATATTACCTTAATTCTTGACACTAGACCTAGTATAATACAGTGACACACAATACAGTGGAGCCCCTCAGATAGCATTTTTTTGAGTAGCGAATCCATGGATAGCGATAGGAATGAAACTATCTCATAGCGATTAATGCTGCATGGTTAGCTTAAATCCGCTAGGCATTTAACATGTAGCGAGCTGGTGGGCAGAGTTGCCAAGGTCGGACCCTGGTAACACTGACAGTGAGTGCGAGTCTATTGTCATTCAGTTCATTGACCCATGTGGAGTGAAAGTACGTATCTTAAGCTTTTCTTATAACTAATCTCCAACTCTCTCTCTCCTACCAAATTTTACAGTTTTAAATTTTTCCTTTACCTTTACTTTTCTCTTGGGTGAATGCCGGTATCTAGGTGATACTGATGGGTGGAAGGTGAACCTCCCCGCAGTTACCCCAAGAAGAAGAAGAAGATTGTTTGTTTGTTTATCCACGTGTCGCGCATTCATTCAACTTGTCACAGTCTCGCCATTATTAAAGTTTTTTGTGACCTTCCATTTATTGTCTGGCTCTTGAGTGTTCTAATATCATGCCTTCAACTTCAGGGGCTGGCCCAAGTGGTGGTGGTGGCCCAGGGAAAAAACAGGAAGTGCTGGTAATGTAAAAGTGACCGAAAAGGCCAGACAATACATGCGTGGCAAGCCAAAGAAACAATATTGCGTGGAGGAAAAGAAAAAGATAATTTTTTTAATATGTAGTATACGTTTATCTTATTACAGTACTGAAGAAATATGACATGATACTGATGGGTAATGGAGAAAATTAGGGGTATAGCTGAAGGAGCCCAGGACTGTATTAATTTTTTTAGGTAAGAATTTTGCCCTTCGGGTAGCGATTTCATGGATAGTGGCCATTTTGACGGACTAATAAGGTCCCTATCCAAGGGGCCCCACTGCACACAAGAAATAGTTCAATATTATGGACAGGGCTGAGGGACTCTGGGGCAGATGACATAGCCGTGGTTGGCTTCTGAGGTCAGCCCGGCATCTGGAGGTCTTGGGGGGGGGAAGGTGGCCTTTGTCAGGAGGCCAGCCGAGGCTGGGTCACCCAGAGGGGCCTTCGTCAGGAGGCAGGCTGTCGCTGGGTTGTCTGGGGCCTTCATCAGAAGGCCGGGCTGCTGTTGGATCGTCTGGGAGTGTTCAGTGGGGTGACATGGTAGGGGGCGCCTGTTACTGGGGGCAGGAGGGTTAGGCCTAAGGGCTTGGCCTGAACAGAGTGAGGTGACACACCTGTCGGTGCCTGCTCTGCCGTGCTGGTCGCCGCTGGGTGGGGCAGGGGAGGTCACGCCCTGGGGTCCTGGGGATGTCCCGGCTGGTCTGAGGGCTGTGATCTCTCGTCGGCTTTGCCTCCATCAGGGATGATCTGCGGCGTCCCGCTGGTGCAGAGTCTATCAGGGCTGGGGACTGCCGGGGAGCTGGTTGCAGGGCACAAACCCCAGGTATCAGGGGGGCCTCTCCAGACCTCCTCCTGCTGCTACTCCTCCGAGAAGGTGTTGCTGGACAGGGAAGGAGTGAGGAAACCCGCTCCACCACAGGTGGAGATGGGCGAGCCAGGGAAATCCTCAGGAGGGGAAGCCACTGAGGTAGGGGGCGAGGGGTGGCATGTAGCCGTTCTCTCCTCGGCACGGCTGGTGGCCGTTGCCAAGTCCCTTTGGGAGCTCGGAGTGTCTGGTGGCCGTCTCCTCCCTCGTGCAGCTAGTGGCCGTCACTGAGGGCCCGTGCCCCTGGCTGGCAATGGGTGGAGTGTGGCTGGTGGCCGTCACCGAAGAGCTCTGCCCTTCGAGGACTATACCCCAGGTTCGGCTGGTGGCCGTCACGAGGGTGCAGGTGTGGCTAGTGGCTGTCACTGAGGTCCTACTTCCCTTAGAGACTGCAGGGATGATGTGGCTGGTGGTCGTTACCTCCCCGCAGTTGCGGCTAGTGGCTGTCACCCAAGTCGGGTCCCTTCTACAGGAGTCAGACGAGGTGCGGCTAGTGGCCATCACCCAAGTCGGGTCCCTTCTACAGGAGTCAGACGAGGTGCGGCTTGTGGCCGTCACCTGCTTGATGGTGCGGCTGGTGGCCATCACCAGAGCTCTCTTCCCTGGAGGGTATTTAACCTGAGCTGCTGGTGGCCGTCACTTGATATGACTGAGGGAGAGAAGCAAGAAGTGAGCGGCTGGTGGCCCTCTCCGGGATGCCGTCTGGGGCTGAGGAGTTAGCCCCACCCTGAACCTGGTGAGGGCTGGTCTGGCTGAGGTGTAGTGCGCCATGACTGCTACCTCCCAAGTGAGGCACCTGAGCTTGAGAGGGGCATAGGGCAAAGGTAGACGTAGGCTCGTCTCGCACTGAACCCATGCTCACTGTTGTTGCCTCTTGGTTGTCTCTTCCTAGGGTGGGGGTCATACTGGGTTGGCGGCTTGTATTTCACTGCCGTTGGTGAGGAAGTCACGTCCCCGTGCCTGGAAGTAATACATGTTAGTGGTGGCAGTCTGGTGTTGTGGTGTAAGGTAGGGAAGTCCACTGGGGCGTGACGGTGTCGGGGTCCTGCTAGTGGGAGTAGGTGAGGAAGAGCATCGAGGGCTGGGTCGACTTCTGAAGGAGGTGGAAGGTTCCTCTGACTTGCCGCTTCTTCCCCTGAGCGGGAGCCCACACAAAGCGGTGATTTCATGGATGATGGAGGTGAGGCATTGGTGTGGTCCAGCTGAATGCTGGCCATAGGTGAGGTGGCCTGTGTTTTATGCCACTGGTGAGGGGCGGAGTCAGAGTTGTCTCTTGGGAGTGGTTTTGGTGGAGTTTTCCACTGGACCTGGTGTATATGGTGTTATGGGGGTTGTGTTTGGTGGTGAAGGTGTCGTTGGTGGCGTGGGTGAAGGGGTGGTGGTGTATCGAGATGGAGAGCGGGAGACTCGTCCCGACCTTGTGACAGTGGTGGTGAGGGTGGGCGTGGGCGGTGATGGTGGGGGAGGTTGTGCGATGTGGTGGCGGTGCGTGTCTGCGGCTGGGATAGTGGTGTGTGGGAGGTTGGTGGTGAGGCGTCAGGGGTGTTGGGTGGGGGGCGCACTAGAGTGGTGTGGAGGGGGTAGTGTGGGTGGAGTGGTGTGGGTAGGATGTTGGGAGCATGATGGTGTGGGTGGTGGTGGTGGGTGAACTGTTTGGCGTGGTGGTGTGGTGGTGTGAGCAGAAGGGTGAGGTGAGGCTGCCGTGGGGGGAGGAGAGATAGGTGAGAAAGGGGAGGGGGAGTGTGGTGAGGTTGTGGAGGAGGCGGGGGAGGGTGCGGAGGAGGAGGAAGGTGTGAGGTAGAGAGTGCAGGAGCCAGAGAGTGAGCTACGGGTTGTGGGGGATGGTGGGGCTGGTGAGTTTATGGGGCGAGGTGGGAGGGGATGCATCAGCTGTGTAGGATCACATGTGTCTGTTGCGGTAGGTGCAGTGGGTGTTGTGATAATTAATGGTGACTTGGTAGGGGTTGGGGATGTGGCTGACTCTGTAGGGCCCCATGAAGCGAGGGGCTAACTTGAGAGTTGGAAGTTGGGCCACCACTACTAAATCTCCTGGCTTGTAGTGGTTAGATGGGATGATGTCTGGCTGCAGGTCTTGTTTCTGAAGGTGATGGAGTCGTCTTCTGAGATGGTGAAAGGGGTCGGACGTTTGGGACATGGAGGGGGGGCTTGAGTTGATGTCATAAGGGTAGGAGTAGAGGGGCTACCCCAAAGATACATTCGTGGGGAGAGATGCCGTTGTCTCGAGGGCAGGATTTCACTCTCCACTGTATGGTCTTCACAGGGGCGGGCCAGTCTTCATTCTTTGTTTCCTCTATGTGGGTCCACACTTGGTTCAAGAGGGTGCAGTGGCTCCTCTCGCATATTCTGTTCCCTTGGGGCCAGCAGGGAGAGGAGTGGGAGATTTGGTATCCAAATATGGTGGCGAGTTCCTGCCATATTTTACTAGTGAATTCTGGCGTGTGTCTGCCTGAGGGATACCAAAATACGGGAAGACATGGTGGAAGAGGGCTTCAGCTACTGCCACGGCGTGGTGCTTCTTGGTTGGGTGGGCAATGAGGAATTTCAAGTAGGTGTCCACGAACGTGATTATGTATCGGTAGCCAGCTTTAGGGGGTAAAGGGCCTACTACATCCACGGCCAGTAGTTGCCAGGGCTTGTGGGCTGTGATATTTCCCATGGGGCTGGGCATGCGCGTGATGTCCTTGCCTAATGTGCAGGCCCGGCATGCTTGAACCACTCGCTTGTCCAGGTTGGAGGGGTCAGCGGTCCAGTAGATGTCCTGAAATACCTGTAGTATAGCTTTTTGGTGCCCAGGTGTATGTCGTTGTTGGAGTACAGATGGGTCAGGGTATCTAGGGCGGTTTTGGGATCGAGCACGATGTGTCCCATCTGGGTGAAAAGATGGTCACCCTGTTGATGAAGTTTGGCAAAGATTTGTGGGGACATCCAGCTGGGGTGGTCTTGATTCTGCCATTGTTGCACAAGGTCCGGCTCAGTGCGGATGGCATGCACCTGAAGTCAGTACAGGGCGTCGGCATTGGTGTGGAGTTTGCCGGGATGATAGGAGATCTTGTAGTGAAGTTTTTCTAGTGTCTCCCTCTACCGGATGAGTTGCGCATTCTGGGTGTTAGATTGGCGGAGCCACTGAAGAGATTGATGGTCCTTGATGATAGTGACCTTTGTGCCAGATAGGTAGGTCAGGAAGTGCTCGAGTGCCCAAACTATGCTGAGGCATTCGCGCTTAGTGGCAGCATAGTTTCTCTCAGCTTGGTTGAGAGTGCGGCTGGCACAGGCGATGATATGCTCTTGCCCTTCCTGGATCTGGGCGAGGACAGTGCCAATTGCTGCTAGGGAGACATCCGTGTAAAGACGGAAGGGCAAGGTGTAGTTGGGAAAGGTAAATGGGGGCAGTGATGAGCTGAGTCTTCAGGGTGTTGAAAGCGGAGACTCGTTCCTCAGTCCACATGAAGGGTTCGCCCTTTCTGGTCATATCATGGAGGGGCTCGGCGATGTCAGCGAAGCCTTTGACGAACCATCTGTAGTAGGAACTAAGCCCTAAGAAAGCTTGGACTTCGTGTACGTCTTTAGGTAGGGGGAGGTCCGCGATGGCATGGAGCTTGTCGGGATCGGGGGCTATTCCTTCCTTGGAGATAATATGCCCCAGGAAGGCAATGGAACGTGCCGCCAGGACGCATTTGGAAGGTTGAAGCTTGAGCCCAGTTTGTCGGATGCATAAGAAGACCTTCTTGAGACGATGGAGATGGTCGGCCCAGGTCTTGCTAAAAACGATGACGTCGTCCAGGTAAGTTCGGCAGGTCTCCCAGGTGTGGCCACTGAAAATGAACTCCATGAGACGAGAAAAGGTGGCAGGGGAGTTGCAGAGTCCGAAGGGAAGGACATTAAACTTGTAATGTTTCCCGTTGCTCGTGGAGAAAGCTGTTTTCCCATGATCGTCCTGGTGGACTGGGACCTGCCAATATCCTGACTGGAGGTCTGAGGTGGAGAACCAGGATGCCCTGTAGAGGGAGTCGTCTGTCATGGACAGTGGTGTGGCGTCCTTGGTGGTGACATCGTTGTGTCATCGGTAGTCCACACAGAATCTAACAGTCCTGTCTTTCTTCTTGACGAGAACAATGGGGGAGGACCGCGGGCTGGTGGGACCACAGGCTGGTGGAGGGTGAGATGACATTGGCATCTAGCATTTCCTGGACCCGCCGGTCCATGATGGTTGGCGAATGGGTGGTCCTTCCATGTGATCTCGTGGGTCAGGTAGGTTTTGGCCAATATCTGCTGGACCTGATGCAAATAAGTCCTGAAAGTCCAGCAGTAGGTGTCGAAGGCTGTCTGCCTGGTGGGGTGAGAGGTAAGGGGACGGGGGGTAAGGAGTGGGGGGAGCGAGGTGGTGTGCAGGGCTCAGCCTCCTCCAGTTCTCCCATCACTAGTCCTCTGGGTAAGGTGAGAGGGGTGGTGGAGACATACGCGATGCGCACCGCGTTGCTGTGAGGAAGAAGGAAGGTGGGGGAAAGTAAGCAGGAGGAAAGGGTTCTGGGGGGCAGGGTCGGGGAGAATGGGATGGAGGTTCCGGTGGGTCTATTTAAGTGTAGCCAAGCCTCGTGGTGAGGGGGGATGGTTAGGGTTGTGGCAATGGTAGCTGGGAAGGTGGGGTTGGAGAGGGGCTAGGGATGGGGGTGGGGGAAGGGGGGATATGCACGTGCAGAGGGGCTGGGGGCTGGAGTCCGGAGGCNCCCATAGCAGTCGATGTTCGTTCAGAGTTTTTGAAGGAGGTCCAGCCCCAGGTACCCGTCATATGCACGGCAGGATGAGTCGTAAATGATGAATTGGTGTAGTGCAGAGACCTGTTGGTGGGTGTCTGTCTGCACATAGGGCCTTAGTCTCCCCACGTATGGGTAGGGGGCCAACCCCCGCATCCACAACGTGAGCTGAGGTAGGGGAAAGCGGGCCAAAGTTCAAACGGTGATGGGAGTAAAAGTGACTGTAGAGGCAGGACCTGGCCGCTCCCATATTGACCAGAAGCCTCACCTTTACCCCATTCAGTCTTATCTTGTTACAGACTGGGGGGCGATATTTCTGTGAGGTGGCCCCTGCCACCGTGGAGAGGTGCAGGGGGGGTCCTAAAAATCCAACTGCTGGGGTGTGTTGTTGTCCTCGGGTTCCATTTCCCCGGGGTTGGTGCAGGTGGCCGTTGGGGCTTTGTCCTCAGTGCTCTCGTCGTCCAGGGATGAGACCTTATGGCGTCCCTGGGTGGTTGTCTTGTGTTGAGCAGCCTTGAGCTGCTCCCGAATGTCATGGAGGGGGCATTTGTGGCTGCATGCTGTAAATTCCCAAGGGTTGATGGAGATTAAGTTGTTTTCTCCGGTGTCGGGGCGCTTGTGTGAGGGGTGGGCCCTGGGAACAGAGGGTGTTGGTGGAGGACTTGGCTGGACTGGAGGTGGCTGAGGGTTGTGTGGCGACGCTGTTCTGTGTGTGGGGAATTTACTCACAGCACCAATCTGTTGTGGGGTGGTACAGGAGGCAACATACGAGCTGGATATCTTTGTCCAGGTCTCCCGTGGGGTCATGTATGGTGAAGTGCTCCCTGATAGCACTGGGGAGGATCCTGATCAGGGTGTTGAAGACATGTTGCTCCCGGGTTTCCTTACTATACTCCGGGTATGTGGTGGTGACGAGTTGCCTGGCCTGGACGAGTGAGTCGTTGAGAATTCCGTCATAGGTTAGGGAGTCAAGCTGTGATAATGCCACGACTTTCCCTAAAGAAGAGGTGACTGCTTGGATCACCAGTTGGGTGAATTCCACCCATGTCAGCTCCGGGACGATTTTTTGTGCAATAGTGGATACTGCTTTGCCCAGAAGCGGCAGAGTTACTGCTATTCTTTGCCTGTCTGTGTCGAACCCTATGTCCAAGAGTGGTTTAACTATTTCTAGGTATGTGTGGATGTCATATTGGTCAGGGTCGAATTTAGGTATTTGAACGTGGGGTTTTGTCGCCATTTTGCCGTGATTTCCCTTGTTCCTTGTTGCCACCCACCGGGTCAAGAACCACCGCTAGCCACCAGTATTATGCAGTGTGTTTTAGGGACGACTACTCTCTCCTTACACACGGCGCCTAGAGCGGGGTCCACTTTCTAGACCGGGTTGGGTATATTTAGGGCAGCTTAGAGGAACAGGGCATAAAAACACCAGGTAACAAACCTTACATGTATATTACCTTAATTCTTGACACTAGACTAGTATAATACAGTGACACACAATACACAAAAAATAGTTCAGTATTATGGACAAGGCCGAGGTCAGCCTGGCATCTGGAGGTTCTGAGGGGGAAGGCGGCCTTCGTCAGGAGGCTGGCCAAGGGTGGGTCGCCCTGGGGGCCTTCGTCAGGAGGCCGAATGTCACTGGGTTGTCTGGGGTCTTCGTCAGAAGACAGGCTGTCGCTGGGTTGTCTGGGGCCTTCGTCAGCAGGCCGGGCTGCTGTTGGGTCGTCCGGGAGTGTTTGGTGGGGTGGCACGGTAGGTGGTGCCCATTACTGGGGGCGCGAGGGTTGGGCCTAAGGGCTGGGCCCCAACAAAGAGAGCACATGCACCTGTCAGTGCCCACTCTGCCGTGCTGGTCGTCGTCGGGTGGGGCAGGGGAGGTCATGCCCTGGGGTCCTGGGGATGTCCCGGCTGGTCCGAGGGCTTCGGTCTCTCATCGGCTGGGCCTCCGTCAGGGATGATCTGCAGCATCCCGCTGATGCAGAGTCTGTCAGGGTTGGGGACTGCTGGGGAGCCAGTTGCAGGGCACAAACCCCAGGTATCAGGGGGCCTCTCCAGACCTTCTCCAGCTGCTGCTCCTCCAGGAAGGTGTTCCTGGACAGGGAAGGATTGAGGAAACCCACTCCGCCACAGGTGGAGATGGGCGAGCCAGGGAAATTCTCAGGAGGGGAAGGCACTGGGGTAGGGGGCGAGGAGTGGCACGTAGCCATTCCCTCATAGGCGTGGCTGGTGGCAGTCGCCAAGTCCCCTAGGTCACGGAGCTCGGAGTGTCTGGTGGCCGTCTCCTTCCTCGTGCACCTGGTGGCTGTCATTGAGGGCCCGTGCCCCTGACTGGTGCGGCTGGTGGCCATCACCGAAGAGCTGTGCCCCGCGAGGACTACACCCTGGGTGCAGTTGGTGGCCGTCATGGGGGTGCAGGTGTGGCCAGTGGCCATCACCGAGGTCCTACTTCCCTTAGGGACCACAGGGATGATGCGGCTGGTGGCCGTCACCTCCCCACAGGTGTGGCTAGTGGCTGTCACCCAAGTCGGGTCTCTTCTACAGGAGTCAGACGAGGTGCGGTTAGTGGCCGTCACCTGCCTGATAGTGTGGCTGGTGGCCATCATTGGAGCCCTCTTCCCTGGAGGGTATTTAACCTGAGAGCGGCTGGTGGCCGTCTCTATCCGTTTGCGGCTGGTAGCCGTCAATCGGTATGACTGAGGGAGGGAAGCAGCAAGTGAGCAGCTGGTGGCCGTCAATCAGTATGACTGAGGGAGGGAAGCAGCAAGTGAGCAGCTGGTGGCCATCTCTGGGATAATGTCTGGGGCTAAGGAGTTAGCCCCACCCTGAACCTGGCGAGCGCTGGTCTGTCTGAGGTGTAATGCGCCATGACTGCTACCTCCCAGGTGAGGCATCTGATTGAGAGGGGCGTAGAGCAAAGGTAGAGGTAGGCCCATCTCGCACTGAACCTGCGCTCACTGTTGTAGCCTCTTGGTTGTCTGCTCCTAGGGTGGGGGTCATACTCGGGTGGAATGTCTCGGTGGCTTGTATTTCAATGTTAAAATACGTGTAATACTTGTTAGCCTGTGTTTTTGCCCCGTTCCTTTGGTATATGTTCTGGCCCAATCTTGAAATAAAGACCCCAAGGCTTGTGCTTGCATCTTATAGAGCGAGAAGTCGCACCTTAAAAACACAGAGCATTACACTATTCTTATTAAATAAAAACGATACGAATGTAGATCTGAAAGCCTCATCAGTAACACAACGAAATGACTGTGTTTATGGGACTGCCGGATGGAAGCCCAGTGTACGCATACGCAAAACGGCCAGTCAAAAGTATTCATTCATGGGTGTGATAGTTTTTATCAACGAGTATTTTAGTGGCTTTAATGGACTGTAGTGTTGCTAATTCTTGTAAGTTTATCCAGACATATAGAATAGTCACAATAGTTTTGTTACTTTTCCAGGTCTCAGACCGAGTTAGGGTACACGAGCTAGCTAGCAGACGACACTTATTTAACTTGACCTTGTCATGTTATTTTGACATTTGAACCACTGTTTTAGGAAACAAAGTTTATTCTTTTACTGGCCATAAACAGTTTTACAAAGTCTGGTTACAAACGGATTAAAGCTCGTAAACACTTATGATACAACTCGGTCCCTAACTTGCTTACACAGTCAGTGACGGAGTTTAGATGTTGAGATGCTTGTTTGCATTCTAAAAATATGCTGAACATCATCTTTAGCTCTTTGTGTGTGCTTGTATTTCATCTGTTAACCATTTTACTATCAGTGGGGAACCCTAAGGAGAATGAAACTGACTGGCGCTAGCAAGGATTAGACAAATGAGACGTCATTGTACTAAAGATAAAGACTCAACTTGAATGGCATATAAAAAAAAAATGCACAGCATGGCATAAGAACATAGGCTGAGCATCATTATTGTTCATGCTCATCGTTTCCATCCCCTTCAAAAGACGTATTTTGTGCTCAGTTCTTGATTATCACCGAGCAATTTTATCAAGCAGAGGGGAGACTTTTTAATTAGAAGGGTAACGTATATCTATTGCTAACCCCATCACTTCACGAGGTCTCCCTTGAACTTAGTATATCTGTCTGACAGCAGAAAATAATAATAATAATAATAATAATACCTTCCAGATCGTACAGCTGTGATCCCTCTTCCTTGGAACCCTGCTGCCCCAGTATCAGCTTGTACTGCCACAGCCTGGCACACAAAGGAGGTCATGAGTACAATCAGGCATATTCGTCACTACCAGAAGACCCGCCGACATGTCGTAAAAATACCCCCGCTAATACCAATACACCAGTCCTGTATGAGACAGCCCTGGCATGTATTCAATATGGACGGTGGGTGTTAGCGCCGAAGTGGTGACATGGTATGTAAGAGGACTGCTGGGCCATGATAGCAGGCTGTGAAGCCTATGCCCAGAGTCGGACAAAAAAAAAAAAAAAAACTCCCTGACACACTGTACCAGAGGGAAGCATATATAGGCAGAGAAATATACAAATCTGCCCTCGGCTTATATTAGCCAGCTCCAGCAAAGTGAGAAGTACAAGAGGTAACTTGATTATGAGACAAATTATCGTTCCCGGCTGTAATGTGCAGTTGTGGATAAAAATATAAATTTCGTTATTATAAATTGAAACAGTGATGACTCATTTTTGAAACCCCTGCATTATGCAACATTTGGAGCCAAACTTTCCAGAATATTATATACAAATAGCTTGATTATTCCACTAACTATCTGTCTATTGCCAGACGCCATAATCCCGTAAGGGGTGGCCATTTGACTTTGAGTTATTTGTTTTACAGGGAGGGGCACTAACCCTCCACCAACCCACTTGTTGACACGTAGGGAGCACGTATGGTTTGGTTATATGGTTACCACCCAGCGCTGTAAATGGTTTCTTGGCTTACAGGAAACCATTTGGCTTGTCACTCAATGTAAAGCAACCTGTAAAAGAAAGAAAAGCAATAAGAAGTGACAGGAAAGATAGGAAAAATAGGAAGAGAGGAGGGAGCAAATACCTTTATCCGCAACCGTACATGATTCAGACGAGATGCAGCACAAATTTACTGCTGCTTATATTATACCATAATTTTCAGTATTTCACAAAAGTAATACTGTTCAGATATTCTCTGGGTTTCCTAAAAAAGATTTTGATAATTTCTGCATTTTTTTTCAAGGTCACCAAAACTGAATAATATAATAATCATTGTGAAGACTGGCTTTGTGCGAGTAAGTCATAGGCAGATCAGGTTGCAAAATGAGTCACCTTATTGCGCCGGACACGACCCCTTCGGAGTTTTCCTTGAGGTTATATATGAGTAATTCCCTGGGCGATGACCCCTGCCCAGTGCGTAGGACGTCCCACTGATTGAAACCATCAGTTTGGGGGAGTGTAGAAGCCCCGGCGGCCGCCATCAGAGTGGCGTACCAGTCAGTGATGTGCAAGAGGCCACTATGCACCCGAGGGTTGTTCACCAACATACTGCCGTGCAGC